>APFE030021762.1:9756-97311 GCA_000404065.3 Pinus taeda
TTATTATTTATTTATTTTTCTTTTTTCTTTTAGTGTAAGTGTTTTTGAAATTTTATCAGATTCAAATTTGAATTGTTATTTAATAATTAATTTTTGAACACTTTAAATGGATCAATAGTTTAGTTGGAAATGCAATATATTTTGCTCAAATATATGAACTTCTGATTTCAAATTTTAGTCATTACTTTAACAAAAGGTTAAGATGAGAAATATTTTGTCTTGCCAACTAGAACTATTCTTTGATGTAGTTGTATGGACAATCATGAAATACTAAATAAATAAACATATAAGTGATAATATATTTGAACTGATTAAAAAATCCAAGATTATCAATATTTCTTGCAATATTTAGACCACTTTTTGTGGCCAATTCATAATTTTTTCTAATGTTTTTTTTAACATAGCACACAGAACAATTTGCAGAATTATGGGTGTTTAGAATATGTTACCAAATATATACAATTTGATAGAGTTTTAGAAACATTTACTATCAAGAACAAAAGTCTACCTTGAGCATCACTTGGAAAGAGAGTTTTAGCAAAAATGCTTGTTCGGTGTGTCACTTAAGGATCTCATGTATTATTAAGAGAGTCCCCCTTGAGGGGGTTCGGCTTTGGCAATATCCATGAGGATGTGAGGACCCTAGTCACTTATTGATCAAGGGTTACACTATTGATTACATGGTCCTTTGTCTAGAGGATAAGAAAACTATAGTGTTGATAAAAAAAGTGGGCCTAAATGATTTCATGGATGTGTTGTTAGATTTGGGCATGTACACTAGATATTCCTAGTCAGACTCATATGCTCCTCTAACTACGTGATTGAAGGATGTTGTGGAGGTTGGTGATCACGATCAAGTTGCTATTAGTTGCTATTACTTTGAGAATATTGGCTTGAGATCATTCCCCTTTGGATCTTTTAGTGAGGTTTATCCATTGAATGTTTCAACCTTGCCATTTTTTTCTACTCTATGTAACACTATAAACCTTGAATCTAGATTTGGGTGTGGAGTTCCTCAAGTTTTTGGGAGTGGGTTTGTGAGTTCTTCTTTCTTGATGTAGGACTAAGCTAGTTTGGAATTAGAGACTTGGATGCTCAATTAAAGAAGGGAGAGACTATAGGAATGTATTCTACATTGAGTAGTAAAAGTTTGAATGAAGTGTGTGATAGGAAGAGCCCTAACCTAACAAGTGGTCAAAATAAATGTAGAAAGAAGTTTGTATTGTTAAACCTAGTTTTGGATGAGAATGCAAAACTAAATGAGGTTGTAGAGATGGTGCATATTTGAATTTGGTTGAGTATTTTGTAGGTCATTGAATTATTGATAATGACAATATTGGGGCTCCTTGCTAGGGTATGAGCCTATGCATTCTTTTTTTAAAGAGTTTGGTTGACATTCCTTCTTCCTCTAGTTGATGATTTAGCTAGAATCCTAGTAAGTTCTTGCCTCCAATACTTATCTTCTCTTACTTTGAATGAAAAAACACCTATTTTTGATTTTAGAAGGGAAATGATGGACTTGGTCCTTGTTTGGGTTATATTAGTTAGACTTCCCTTAGATGTTTCAATAATAAAAATGAACATAGAGGTTAAAAACAATATTGCGAACTCCATCAAGGACACTATGTTTATTAAGTACACATGCATGTTGGTGTTGGCTCTCATCCTTGTTAAGGTGGATTTATAGCATGGATTAGCATAAAGTTGAATTCTATAGAGAGGGAATCATTCTTTTATGAAAACATTGAACTACTTTTGTGTTCCTTTGTGCTACAACTAATGCCACAATTATGGTCACTTACTCAATGAGTGTAGGCTTCTGTTTAAGTAGAAATTCTAGGCGAAAAAGGAATAAATGGTATAATATGTAGAAGGAGGTCATGGAAAGTTGGCTAGAGAGTGGTGTCTTATTATTGAAGATAAAACTAAAAATAGGAATTAGGTTGGATTTGAATTTTTAGCAAAATAAGAAGCTAAATGGGTGATGATGTCTATCTAGTAAATGATTTGTGTTAGGTTGCCTTGTTTTGTGATGGTTGTGTGAATTATCCCCTAATCATAGAAGTAAGAGGAGTTGGAGTGTACTCCATCCAATTCCCATTTCATCATGGAGGTAAGCACTTAAATCTCTTAGTCATTTTAAAATTTGTTTCCTCCTAAAATATTTTTCCTTTGGGTCATGTTTCAAGTTGGGACATAGTTTTTTGATGATTGAGGGAAGCAGTTATTGTAAAGGTTTGTGTTTCCATACGTTTGTTGAAAATGTAGTTTGACTTTGCCTTGGTCAAACTAGATTAAAATTTGAATTTCTATTTCAACAAAATACTTGGAGGTAGTTAACTAAGGTGACATGGCACTTGTCACTCAGTTAACTCAGTAAATTCAAGTTGGGGAAACTTGAGTTCATTTATACATGATTTATTTCTAATTTGTAGCAGTCTATTTCAGTTAATTTGAGTTATTATCAATTTAACTAGTTCTAAATGTCATAAGAGCTAGTGGAGGTGAATTTGTGGAGGTGGAACTTCAACCACACTCAGTGATCAACTAGTTAACTGATCAATCAACTCAAAATAATTGTTACATGTAGAGAATTCAAGTTAACTAGCTGATGTGGAGATTCCAAGGCAATGCACTATCAATTGTAGCATATTCCAATGTGTACAGGTGGTGCATGCAGTCAAAGAATGACCTAAGGCTATTCGCAATTCCAAAGTGTGAAATTCCTAAAAAATAGGGGCAATTTCCCAAGGGAACAAAGCAAAGAAATAGGAGATTGGGAAGGCTTGAAATTGGCTAAATGTTGGACATGTTCAATTATTCAGGCAGAGGGATAAATTATACGTTTGCAGGGTGTGTTTAAGCTTGAGCAAACATTGTATTTATTCTCTATTCTCTGATTAATGCAATATAGATAGTAAGAAATTTTGAGCAGTTGCTTTCCCCTAGATAAATCTCTGTGCATGTGTGATGTTTCTTTTTCATGTCTATGATTCTTGTTTTAGATGGTGAATAAAATTATGGAGATAAGTAGAGTAGCTTCAAGTCTTTTGATTTAGAAAATTTCATGAGCAATATTGAATCTAGACGTTAATTTCTACATGGAATCAGAACTGGAATCACTGTAGAGAAAAGATTTCAAAGTTGTCATTGCAGGAGGTTCGAGGTTGTAGATAAGGTTGCAATTTTTCTTGAAGACTGAGAAGATGACTTTCAATGGACTAAGGCTCGAGTATTCCCTCAAGGGAAGCTCAAATTATGTTGCATGGAAGGACCGCGTGGAGGTAGTACTGGAAGATAATGGGTTGAAGGAATTAAATGATAATGATATTCTGAAACCAACAACATTTGATGCAAAGGATCCAATAGAATGGAAGAAGTGTGTTGCTAAGGCGATGAGGATCATATTGGAGGGAGTACGAAACAATATTGTTTCTAATATCCACAGGAAAGAGACTCTGTATGTAATGTGGAAAGTGCTGACAAATTTATTCCAAAATAATAGTGACCACAGGAAATTGGCACTTAAGGACAAACTTTAGAATATCAATATGCAAAGGAATTAGACCATTCCAAAGTACCTGAGCAGGTTCACGCAATGTTGTGTTGAACTTGGTAAATTTGGTGTTACTGTAGCAGAGGATGAGTTGGTGAGCATATCCCTTTTAGGCTTTCCCAAGAGCTGGCACAACTACCAAGATTCAGTGAACGGGAGGGAGAAACTACCAAATTGGGAACACTTGGAATACCAGAGACGAGACCTCATCCAAGGGAGAGAATGAGGAGAACTGTTCTTTGGCTAGAAAGCCAAATAAAGGAAAAAGGAAGAAATGCCAATCCAAAGCAGAATCTAGTCAAGGGGGCAAGAAGAAAGACTTGTCCAAAATCAAGTGCTTTAATTGTCATGAATTCAGGTACTATGCAAAGAAGTGTCCACGAAGGAAAGGAAGAAGACCGCAGAAGGAGCAACAAGTGAAGCCTTGGATTCACAGTTTGACCTTTATTTTAATCTCATTGCATGCATGGCCAACACGATGATGGGAAGTGTGTGGTATCTCAACAATGGTGCCTAGTTCCATATGACAGGGAATAGAGATTTTTTTAGTGATTTGGAGGAGAAGGATCTCTAGATGCACATTGATATGGGATATGATGGAAGGTACAACGTGACTGTGATTGGCACAATCACCTTTAAGAGGGTGTCACGCTCCCCTCTTAGGTTCAAGGATGTGATGTTTGTACATGGTCTAAAGAAGAATCTTGTCTTCGTTGTAGTTTTGGAAGATTGCGGCTATAATGTGATCTTTAGTAAAGGAAAGGCATTCTTGAGACACATAGCCATGGGATAGGTGAAACAGTTCGATGTTCGGGTTAAGAACCTCTACAAGCTAGTTGTGAAGGATTGTGTTGCATTGAGCATAAAAGGAGAGAATGTGTATAACTTCGATGTTGACGAACTTTTGCATATAATAATTAGCCATTTGCATCATGGCGCTTTGAAGATCATGAAATAGATTACCACATGCCTCCCCAAAGGAGCACTAGAGTAGCAGGACACATGCAAAGGGTGCACCTTGGGGGAGTGGACAAAATCCACCTTTCATGATCAGGACAACATAACACCTGAAATCCTTGAAAGGATCCAATATAATGTTTGTGGACCTTTCTCGATAGCCTATAGTGCCAAGAACACATATTTTTTTATTATCTTTATTGATGACTATTAGCGGAAGTGTTGGGTCTTCTTCATGCAAAAGAAGGATGAGACTTTCTCCAAGTTCTTAGAGTTCAAGGCACTGGTGGATAAAGAAATGGGCATGAAGCTGAAGGCTCTTAGGAGCGATAATGGAGGTGAGTATGTGTCAAATGAGTTTAAAAATCTCTGTGCAAAAGAAGGCATTCAACGAGAGTTGGAAACACCCCACAAACCATAATAGAATGGGGTGGCTGAGAGGAAGAACCAAAGCATTATGGGAGCAACACTGGCAATGTTGAATGATAAAATCCTACCCTTACACTTGTGGGTTGAAGCATGCAACACATCGCTCTATTTGTAGAACATGATTCCTCATTAGATTTTGGGCATGATCACACCAAAGGAGGATTTCTTGAGGAGGAAGTCGGATGTGTCACACTTTAGGATCTTTGGAGCCTCTATCTATTTCTATGTCTCCAAAGAGTCAAGGAAGAAGTTAGTGCCGACAACATAGTTGGGGGTATTTGTGGGTTACACAGAAACTCCGCATAACTATCGCGTGTATTTTCCATCCCTTTGAATGACAGTTGTGCGACAGGATGTCAAATTTGATGAAGACAAAGATATGCATTGCTTTCTTGAGAGGGAGCTTTAGATCCCACAAGAGGAGGATATTTTAGCTCCAAAGGAGGAGCCTTAGGATGTTGTGGAGTAGATAAAAGATGAGGAGCAAAGAGTGGAGACAAGCACTCAAGAAAAACCATCTAGGGAAGGTAGGAAGAGAACCAAAGAAGTTGAGAGACTTGTGTAGGATGTGAGGGAGAATGTGGGTGCTCCTTCAAATCAGTGCATATAGAGAAGATCACCAGATCGATACATTGGCTACATGGCTCTAATGACCGAGCTAGTAGAGACTGAGCCACCCTCTTTTTAGGAAGCAATAGAGATCCAGTATGGGTTGATGTAATGGTGGAGGATTACAAATCCATTGTGAAGAAAAATGTTTAGGAAGTGGTACCGAGACCAAAAAACAAATAAGTTGTGGGATCGAGATGGATCTTCAAGGTAAAGCAGGTAGTAAACGGAAGCATAGAAAAGTACAAGGCTAGATTTGTGGCCAAGGGGTACTATTAGGTGGAGGGGATTGACTATGAGGAGACATTTTCTCCTGCAGAAAGGTACTCATCCATCAGATCGATCCTTGCTTCGACTGCACAGATGGGGTGGAGGAGACCTTTTCTCCTGTAGAAAGGTAATCATCCATCAGATCGATCCTTGCTTCGACTGCACAGATGGGGTGGAGGAGACCTTTTCTCCTGTAGAAAGGTAATCATCCATCAGATCGATCCTTGCTTCGACTGCACTGATGGGGTGGAAGGTCCACAAGATCGATGTGAAAACAATATTCATCAGTGGAGTTATTGAGGAGGAGGTGTATATCAAGAAACTAGAAGGCTTCAAGACTTATGATCGAGAGTCTCATGTGTGAAAAATCAAGCGAAAGTTGTATGGCCTCAAGAAAGCACCCCATGCTTGGTACACCATGATCGATAGCTATCTCACTGGTTCAAGATTCACCAGAAGTGAAGTGGATGCAAACCTCTATAATATTTTGGTAGAAGGTAAATTATTGATTATTGTTTTATATGTTTATGAATCGATCCTTACTGGTGATGAGAAATTGATCAGATCTTTCAAGGAGGACCTTGCAAGAGAGTTAGAGATGAAGGACATGGGCCTCATGCACTACTTCCTTGGATTGGATGGAAAGGTGATGGGGAACTATTTGTCTCTGAAGGCAAGTATGCCAACAAGATACTTCAGAGGTTCTGCATGGACAGGTGCAAACCCATGGAGACTCCTCTAGCAACCAACTAGAGGAAAGAGGATGCCACTTCAGGTGAGGAAGTGGATGCGACTGTTTACCGCCAGTTTGTGGATTCACTCATGTATCTTGTGAACACTCGAATAGACACGTGTTATGTGGTCAACCAACTTAGTCAAGATATTTTCAGGCCAATCAAATTATTTTGGAGGGCATCTAAACATGTTCTATAGTACCTCAGAGGCACTACCTGTTGATTTGGGGTAGCATCAGGTGTGCTCTAGGCCTCAAATTTTGTAGGGAGTTTTGGGCACATGTATTCCAAAGAACTCAAAAGGTATTTTGGGAAATTCCTCTCCGAAATAATTTTATTAAAATAATTAATATATTTTAATGGGACCCTAAGTCTAAACTAAGAAAATTAAAAATATTAGTGGGTATTAATCTAATTGTGTGTGTAACTTCTAGAAGAAAACAAGGATCAAGTTAAAATGATCTTAGCCGTTGATTAGCTTTTAATTTGGTTCATTGAATGTCAATGAGAAGATTATTTAAGGAAGCTTGAGCATCACTTGGAAAACACACCGAGAGATCAAGAGATCAAATTTCTGAAGTGAGAAGTTCTTAGGAGGAAATTTTCATTGAGGTGATTTCTTGCAGATAGGGGCATTAAGTATCTGGAAGAAGGGAGTTTTCCTGGACCGGAGAGTATGAAGCTAAGAGCGGGAAAAACAACATCTAGAGAGAGGCAGATGCTGGCTCACGCAGAGCTGACTCAGTGGAAGCATAGGCCTTAGATGGAGATCAAATTCCTGTTGAGGAAATCGAGTTTTAGTAGCCGAGATCCATGGTGGGAGACCGGGAGGCAGAGATTCAGATTTTCCAGCAAGTAGAGGGTCCAAAGAAGGAGTAGCGTGATACCCAACAGGGGTGACATGGGAATTGCCTAGGAGTGACACAATTTTGCGTAGAGGCTACACAGAGACTCCAGGTTAGCGTGATCAGACTCAGATTCTCCCAGTCACAGGGTGAGAGAACTTCACCATTCATTTTGTCTAGTTTCTCTCTATATCGGATTGCTATTTGACAATCCAAGAATTACTCAAATTTACTATCGCATAATAATAAAACCCTCAAATCTGCTACACCGATTTTCCCTCATAAGGTTTTTTCGAGGACATTTGTCCAAAAATAACAGTGTCATTTGTGTTGTATTTTATTTCTTTCTCAATCTCTTGTTTCTGCATATAAATTAATTAAGTGAATGCTACAATGTATGTATTTCGATATTTTCCGTAGGAAATTGCAAATAATTTGTTCATGTAAATCTAACAAGTAGAAGAAATATCATAAGTTCCTGTAGTAGGAATTCCGGTTTAGGAATTTTCACATGGTATCAGAGGTGTAGGGGGAACAAGAAGAGCAGTGCCAGAGAACCCAACACTGAGCATAAGAGGGAGATTGAAAACCTACATGAGGCAATAGTTTGAAACCCTAGAGGGTTTACACAGTTCTTAGCTGGAGGGCTAAAATTTCGAGGCCATCTCTGACGGAGAGAAGGAATCCTAGTTCGAATTTTTGCCGGGGAAGAGGGAGCATTACTGAAGCCTCAGCATGAGGAGAGCTGGTGGGATACAAATTTTTTCTGCAGGCAGTTTGTTGGGTAGAAAATCGTCAGAAGAAACAGGAGAAACACGGTTGAGGGAATTTCTTCCTCAGAGAATTCCTAGCCAAGGAACTCAAATTCTCTACAGCTAAGAAGCAGCAAGGGGTAGTAGTTTACTAGCTCCAATAGGGAGTGCGTAGGCTAGCCCAACAACAACACAAAGAAGAGAGAGGATATTTTCAACATTTGTGGCAGAAATGGAAGTCATTGGCTTCAGGGATCAGGACAGGTTGGATGGAGCATCCAACTGTGAAAATTTCTAACACAAAATTCTACTGCAGTAATTGATTTATTTCTTCTACTTATCTTCCACAATAAGTTATTTACAAAACCCTTCTGTAAACAGTAAAATAAATTATACTGCAGTTATCACATAACGACATAGAGAAAATAACAATGATATAGAAGCACAAGAATCAATCACATAAACACAACTATTTTTGGATAATTGTCCCTGGAAAAATCCAATGCGGGAAAACTGGTGCAACATACGATTACTCTTCAACAATAATCTCTTTACAAGGAACGATTCTACAGAATATTGAGATACTTTTGAGAGAAACACCTGAGAAAATTTTCCTTCTCTTCCCGGAGAAGTTCTGACACCCTGGAGACCCTCTGTCCTTCTCTGTGTCACTTTTGCATGAGGCATGTGTGAGGATTGCGTCTCCAACTGCACTGTGTCTCTGATCTTCCCTCTATACTGTATCTAGGATGCTCTGTATCACCTCTTCCTTAGTCTCTAATTGATGATGATACCCTCCTCTTCCTTCATCCTGCACCTCTCCCTTTGAAATCAAACTTCTTCACCTTGAGAATCGATTTCCCTCGGGTTACTAAGTATTTTCCCGATGTGTCTCCAAATGACTCTCAAGTCTTCTCTTATACTTTTCCTGTTGATGAATCAATGACTGAGATTAAGTCTCTAATCAATGCCTAATATTAAAACATACTTGATCCTTGTCTCTTAGAAGCTTCTCACCCATATCTTTATTAATACCCATTAATATTTTTATTTTCCTAAGTTTAGACCTAGGAACCCCATTAAAAGTATTGATTATTTTAATAACTCATCATCTGTGTGGAATTTCTCCAAATGATTTCTGGGTCTTGGATATCTCATGTATTCTAACCCCTCCACAAAGTTTCAGAGCTAGATCACATCCGATGCTACCCAAAAGCAACACTCCCTCTTAGCAAGGAATGTGCTATAGCAATGCTTCCCAATAGAAGCATCACACTGATCCACGACGTTGGTCCTCTGCGTTGTTGATGCTCAACTTGCTGCCCCTCATCTACTCCGTTTCTGCAACCCGTACTACTGCCCATGACACTGCAACTGTTACTGCTACATCTGTACTACAACTCCCTTTGAATATGTTGCATCATGCTGCCCATAACACTACCACTGCTAACTGCTGCACTGCAACTCCCTATACTATCTTCTTCTGCTACTGAAACAAATTCTTAACCATCTCAATCTTCTCCTTGAAATAAATAAACTTTGTTCTTCCTAGAGCCTTGGCGATAATGTCTGCCACTTGTTCTCCTGTTGGGGTGTACCTCAACTGTATTGCCCCTCGTTGGACACAATTTCTGATAAAGTGACACCTGATGTCAATGTTCTTTGACCGATCATGAAAAACTGGATTCTCAAAGAGCTTGATGCAACTCTGATTATCACACAAAATATTGGTCACTTCCATCCTTCTCTTGAATAGATTCACAAGCAATTTCCTAAGCCATATGGATTCAAACGAAGCTGTGATAACTGCCATATATTCAACTTCAGCTAAGCTCAGAGCTACAAATTTCTGTTTCCTACTACACCAGGAGGTCATTCCCGATCCAATGTTGAAACATTACCCAGAGGTACTTTTCCAATCTACTGAACTCCCAACCCAATCTACATTAGTGAACCCACTGAGTTTGTTTTCATTTCCTTTGGTGTACATTAGTCCATGCTCGACTGTTCCTTGTATATATTTGAGAACATGCTTTACTTCTGCCCAGTGCACCCTCTTTGGTTCCACCATGAACTTCTTGAGGGCATTGATAGCATAACAAATGTCTGACCTCGTATTCACCAGATACATCAAGGACCCTATGAGCTTCCTTTACAAGGTGGGATCAACTTATTTATCTTTGGATGCATCGATATTCTTCCAGTTGGTAATCATTGGAGTAGCCATAGGTCTATAGTCCTGCACTCTGAACCTTTTCAAAATCTCTGTAACGTATCTCCCTTGTCCAAGGAAAATCCCACCCTTCTGTTTCCAAACTTCCAACCCCAGGAAATAGTGCATCCATTCCAAATCCTTCATGTCGAATTCTGTAGCTAGGTTTTCCTTGCAATATTTGATGAGCCTGTCAGGAAAAGATCATCCACATATAACACCAGGATTAGAGGCTCATTCTTTTCAACCAAATAGTAGAGGTTTGGATCTGCGTCACTCTTCCTGGGTGCACCAGATAGTTCTTGTGCGCACCAACGAAATCCTCTGCATCCCGTAGTATCTGTCGAAGTTCCAGGCTCGTTCTTCCATTGGTAATGGGTATATCTAACTGCTCCTCCTCTTCCTGAGACTTCCTCTATTGTGATACCTATGGATTTTTATCCTTAGGATAAATATTGGTGTTGGTTTTTGCTGGTCGAAGTGGCTGGACCAATGGATCATCCTTTGACTGCTCTTCGGAAGGAATTTCTCAAGATTTCTTGAAAGCTCTGTCCTCCATGAAATTTACATCTCGTCGAATTACAATCTTCCTATTCCTTGAAAGATAGAACCTATATGCCTTAGCATTATTTCTATATCCCACAAGATATCCTTTTTCTGTAGTTTGATCCAATTTCTTCCTCTTTTCATAGGGTACATGGCAGTATGCCAAACTCCCAAATATCCTGAAATGACTCACCTCAGGCTTCTTATGGTGAAGACACTCTCTGGAGTAATATTACCTAATGCCCTGTGAGGAGTCCTGTTCTGAACATAAACTCTTGTGCTACATGGTTCTACCCATAGGAATTTGGGCATAACCTGATCATACAACATCGTCTTGATTGCTTCAACGTCCTATTCTTCATTTCTGCTACACCATTTTGCTCCGACCTATAGGGAGCTGTCCAATCTCTTATGATGCCTTCTCTTGTGAAAAAATCGATGAACTCCTTTTCAATTTATTCTCCACAATTTTCTGAGTGAAACATTTTATCCTCTTTCCTGTTAGATTCTCAACTAGAGCCTTCAACTCTTTGAATCGACCAAAAACCTCATCCTTGGTTTTTAGAAAGTAGATCCAAGTATTTCTGGAATGGTCATTAATGAAGGTGTCGAAGTATTTGACACCACTAAGAGTTTTTGTGGACATGGGTCTACAAATATATGAGTTTATCAATTCCAGAACACTCTTAGCCCTATTGTTACTCCTGGAATAAGCTGCTTTGGCATACTTGCCTAGTGCGCACCCTCTGCACACGTTGTCTCATTTGGTACTTAACTCTGGAACTCCTGTGATGGTTCTTCCAAGAATTCATACAACCCCATGGTGTCAGTGTCCCATTATCCTGTGCCATAGTTCATTCAAATATTTTCCCCCACCGCTGCTTATCAGTGCCATTTGAGATTCTAGCTGTAACTTATACAACATGTTACTTCTGACTCCAATTTGAACCTTCTTTTTCCAACTCGGGTGTTTGACATATACCTTCTTCCCAATGAAGAAAACATCATAGCCCTTGTTTTGTAGCTGAGATACAGAGAGTAAGTTCATCCCCAATCCTGGCACATGAAACACATTTGTTGCTTGAAGCCAATCCCCTGCTTCTGTTTGAAAGACTAGAATACCTCTTCCTACGGGGGTACATTTTGACTTATATCCCATGGCGATTTGGAAGTTCATTTGTTCTTCCTGATAATTGAAAACATTATTGTATTCCTGTCATATGCGTAGAAGCTCCACTATCAATATACCAAACCTCAGAGGAGGCAAAACTTGCTAAGCAAGTGACTTCTTCCAGTTTGAAAGCTAACATAGAATAATAATGATCCATGTTCTTCGTGCTTTATCCTTTCCCCGGAGAACTGCGCGAGTCGTTCTAAGTTGCCGCCCCAACATTATGCTTCTGACTCATAGCAGATTCTCTAATCCTATTTTCCAATCTCAACTTTGATACCATGTGAAAATTTCTAACACGAAATTCTACTGCAGTAACTGATTTATTTCTCCTACTTATCTTCCACAATAAGTTATTTACAAAACCCTTCTGTAAACATTAAAATTAATTCTACTGCGGTTATCACATAACAACATATAGAGAATAATAGTGATATACAAGCACAAGAATCAATCACATCAACACAGTTATTTTTGGACAATTGTCCTTAGAAAAACCCAATGTGGGAAAACTGGTGCAACAGATGAGGGTTTATTTATTAATCTCTAGCAACAATCTTTTTACAAGGAATAATTCTACAAAATATTGAGACACTTTTGAGAGAAACACATGAGACAATTTTCCTTCTCATCCCTGAGAATTTTTGACACCCTAGAGACCATCTGTCCTTCTCTACATCACTTCTGCGTCACTTTTGTGTGAGGCCTGCATGAGGACTGCATCTCCAACTGCGCTGTCTCTTTGATCTTCCCTCTGCGCTATCTCTAGGATGCTCTACGTCACCTCTTCCTTAGTCTATGACTGATGCTAATGCCCTCCTCTTCCTTCACCTTGCAACTCTCCCTCTGAAATCGAACTTCTTCACCTTGAGAATCAATTTCCCTCGGGTAATTGAGTATTTGCTCGGTGTGGCTCCAAATGACTCTCAAGTATTCTCTTATAATTTTCGTGTTGATGAATCAATGATCAAGATTAAGTCTCTAATCAATGGCTAAGATTAAAACAAACTTGATCCTCATCTTTTAGAAGCTTCTCACCCATATATTTATTAATACCCATTAATATTTTTATTTTCCCAAGTATAGACTTAGGAACCCCATTAAAAATATTAATTATTTTAATAACTCATCATATAGGTGGAATTTCTCCAAACGATTTCTGGGTCTTGGAGATCTCATGTATTCTAACCCCTCCACAAAGTTTTGGAGCTAGATCACATATAATGCTACCCAAAATCAACACCAACTACGTCATCTGGAAGGCTATAATGTCATTCCTTCTAGAAGAGCATGCCCTCAAGACATATGTCGACATCGTGGTGGCTATGCCTGCAGAGCCAGATCCGTTGAAGAAGTACTAATCAGAAATGGCGAAGGCCAAGTGGATGATCTTGGATGGAGTAAAGGATCACGTGGTTTTTCATGTTGCTAGTAGAGGGACTACTAGGGAGATGTGGGATATTTTGGCAACGTTATATCAAGGATCTTCCGAGTAGCAGGAGATGTACTTGGAGCAAGAGCTGAGATCTGCTCAGATGCAGAAGGGAGAGCGTGTGGATCCATTCCTCATGAAGCTTAAGGAGACACATGATGAATTGTTTGTTGCGAGGCATACACCTAAAGATTCAGAGTTGGTTAGAATGGCCCTCAATTCTGTCTTAGATGAGTGGCAAGTCTTTGTCCAGAGTATCCTGGGCAGAGAAGCATTGCTGAATTGGGATGAGATGTGGGCAACTCTAAAACAAGAAGAAATGAGGAGAGACTTAGTCAAGATTAAACTTGATGGAAGAAATAACAGTGGGTCAAAGCCCAAGGAGGAGGATAATGAAACCTTTGCATCAAAGGGACAATTGGAACAATGAAGATGTAAGAAGGACATCTCGAAGATCAAGTGTTTCAGGTGTGGTGATATGGGTCACTATGCTACTCAATGTCCTCTCAAGAAGAAGGAAAAATATGAGAAGCACGATCCGAAGGATGCACTCGCGAAGACCGAAGAGGAGGAGCTCGCCATGACAACCGAGATACCTCCAGGAGGGAGGTGGGTTGATTTAGAACTGCAGTTAAAAAGAGATATAGATGGGAATGATCCTTGAGGAGTCCACCTCTTGGATCATTACCTTGCTATGAGAGCCTAGTTTTGTACTAGCAGGATGGACTAGTGTTGAATGGTGCCAAGGAGTGTCGGGGAGACATTTGTAGTGGCTAGGATCGCTAGAGTTTGAGTAGCAGAGAACAGAGTTGGCAGGAATGCAGATGGCACAAAGCAGATGCTAGCAGTAGCACAGTGGAATTAGAGGGTCAGCACAGAGACTAGAAGCAGTATGGATTCATCATTCACATGGTATCATACTGAACACAATTAGTTCAGTAATTTTGGATGTTTTTCTGTTGCTGATAAAGTAGCAACAACAGTTTACAGTGTAGTGGCAGTGCTACTAGCAACACATATGCAACACTTGAGAGGGAGCTATAGTACAGATGTAGTGTTGATAGTGGAAGTGTCAGCTACAGTATAGTTGCAACAACAGTGCAATAGTTGGTGGACAACATGTCAAAGGACGATGTTTCAAAGTCAGAGCAATATGCAACAACGTATATTACTAGAGCACATTCCTCACTAAGAGGGAGTGTTGATTTGTGGTAACATAGGATGTGCTCTAGGCGTCAAATTTTGCAGGAAGGCTTGGGCACATGTATTCAAAAGAACACAAAAAACATTTTGGGACATTCCACCCCAAAACAATTTTATTAAAATAATTAATATTTTTTAATGTGACCCTAAGTTTAAACATAGGAAATTAAAAATATTAATGGGTATTAATTTAATTATGGGTGTAACTTCTAGAAGAAGACAAGGATCAAGCTAAACTGATCTTAGCCATTGATTATATTTTAATATGGGCCGTTGAATGTCAACAAGAAGATTATTTAAGGAAGCTTGAGGGTCATTTGGAAAACAATTCGAGAGATCAAGAGATCAAATATATGAAGTGAGAAGTTCTCAGGAGGAAACTCCGATTGAGGAGATTTCTTGTAGAGAGGGGCAGTGAGTATCCAAAATAAGGAAGTTTTCCTGGGTCAAAGAGTATGAGGCAAAGAGAGGGAAAAAACAGAGTCCAGAGAGAGGCAGGTGTTAGCCAATGCAGAGATGATGCAGTGGCAGTGCAGGCCTGAGAGGGAGATCAAATTCCTGCTAAGGAAATTGATTCTCAGTAGTCAGGGTGTGAGACTGAGAGGCAAATATTTGGATTTTCCAGCCAGTAGAGGTCTAGAGAAGGAGTAGCATGAAAACCAGAAGGGATGACACAGGAACCGCGTAGGAGTGGCACAATTCTATGCAGAGGCTATGCAGATCTAGTTCAACGTGATCAGACTCAGATTCTCCCAATGACAGGGTTAGAGCACTTCACCATTCATTTTGTCCAGTTTCTCTATGTATGGGGTTGCTAGTCGAGCATCCAAGAATTGTACTTAAATTTACTATTGCATAATAATAAAATTGTTAGATCTGCTGCATCGATTTTCCCTCATTGGGTTTTTCGTGGGACATTTGTCCAAAAATAATGATGTCATTTGTGTTGTATTTTATTTCTTTCTCAGTCTCTTGTTTCTGCATATAAATTAAATAAGTGAAGGTTGGAGTGTATGTATTTCGATATTTTCCGTAGGAAATTGAAAATAACTTGTTCATGTAAATCTAAAAAATAAAAGAAATATGATCAGTTGTTGCAGTAGGAATTATGTTTTAGGAATTTTCACACTACCCAGTTTGGACTTTGGTACAAATGGACAAAGGGAGTGAAGATGTGTGGATTCACCAACACAGATTGGATGAGAAGTCCATCAGAATGGAAGAGTACATTAGGTGGAATTTTTTGTGTTGGGGCTACAGTGGTTGGTACAAAAGGAAGAAAAGATCAGTGGCACTCAACTCAGTAGAAGAAGAATACATGGCTGCAAGTCAAGCAACTTGTGAGGTGACCTGGATGAGAAAGATACTTGTTGGCTTGTTTGGTCAGATGATGGATCCTATTGTGATTTACTGTGATAATAATTGTTGTATCAAACTCTCTGAAAATCCTTTTTTCATGATTGATCCAAGCATATTGATATCTGGAATCACCATCTACGAGATTGTGTGCAGAGGCAGATTATGTTGTTGCAGTACATTAAAACAGATGAACAAGATGCATATATTTTGACAAAGACATTATCAAGAGGGAAGTTCGAGTTTCACAGGTGCACGATAGGGGTAGTTGATAATCCCTTTCTTGCTGAGAGGGAGTGCTGAAAATGCAGCAAGAAAATGTAGTTTTGACTTTGGCTTGGTCAAAATAGATTAAAATTCGAATTTCTGTTTCAACATAATACTTGGAGGTAGTTGATTGAGGTGACATGACACTTGCCACTTAGTTAACTCAATAAATTCAAGTTGGGGAAGCTTGAGTTCAGTTCTACATGATTGATTGTTAATTTTTAGTAATCTATTTTAGTTAATTTGATCTATTGTCAGTTTAAATAGTTCTATCTATTAGGAGAACTAGTGAAGGTCAAGTTGTGTAAGTGGATATTCAACCACACTCAATGATAAACTAGTTAATTGATCAATCAACCCAAAATAATTTTTGCATGCAGAAAATTTGAGTTACCCAGTTGAGATGGATATTCCAAGGCAGTGTACTATCAATTGTAGCATATTCCAATGTGTATAAGTGGTGCATACAGTCAGAGAATGGCCTAAGGCTATTGCGCAATTCCAGAGTGTGAAATTCCTAAAAAATAGGGGCAACTTCCCAAGGTAACAACATAAGGAAATAGGAGCTTGGGAAGGCTTGAAATTGGCTAAGTGTTGGCCAGGTTTAGTCAGTCAGACATAGGGATAGACTATACATTTGGAGGGTGTGATCAAGCTTGAGAAAAGATTGTATTTCTTCTCTATTTTCTGATTAATACGATATAGAAGAAAAGGGGTTTTGAGCAGTTTCTTTCCCTTAGATAAATCTCTGTGCATGTGAGATGTTTCCTTTTGCATGTCTAGGATTCTTGTTTTAGATGGTGAATAAACTTCCGCAGAATAGTAGAGTAGTTTCAAGTCTTGTGATTTTGCAAATTTCATGAGCAATATTGATCCAGGTGGATATTGGTGGCCACCCGCCAAGTCCACTTGGACCCCCACCATGGTTTCTTTCATCTTTTCAGTTTCCTTAATTGTAGCACAGTTTACTATTTTTAGCATTTTTCGGGTCCTGAACTTCCGAAGCCGTTTTGAAGCCCTAAACGATGTTTTTTGGGAAATCTGGGAGCAACATGGGTCCATGGACCGATGTTGCTCTTCCCAGAGTTGTAATTCTCGGATAGATCTTTCTAATGAAATATTGTACACGTCAAATGGAGATCGTATGCCAAAGTTACGACCCCGGGAAGTTGATGTACCAATTTACCCAAACGGGGCCCACAGTTTGGTGTTTCATCTTCACGGGTTAGGTTTTTGGATGTTTAGGGTTTTCCATTATTTCTCAACAATAAATAAGCCTTCGAGCCTCATTGTAACACAATTAAGGGGCATGTAGCTGCCACATTTCTTCTCAGAGATAAGCTACCATCACCCTAACTGTTTATTTCCATTTTTTGTTTGTAAGCATATCTCAGTGTTTTACATTAATGAAATGAAGTATTATTTCCACTGCATATTTGTGTTTATGGTTATCTCTTATCACCATGATTGAGTCAGGTTGGGTTATTCCGTTCACCATCACGGTTGGTCCTCCATACCATGCATGGGGTTAATGCTACCAATCCATTACAGTGTCACCGATAGGTTCAAGAGAAGTCGTTCATAGAATTCACCAACCCAGCTAACGCCTCATCCACTGCAATACCTTCACTGTCCATTTTTCATGGCCGCCATTCCTGAACCTTGTATCATCAGATCGTTTCTGCCTCCAAAAAATCATTTGCTTCGTTTCGTGTCATAGATGTGGGATTCATTAAGGCCCTCCTACAATGGGTCACTTCTTGTCGACATCAGCTCATTATCCAAGAAGTTGACTGAGGAACAACCCTTTCAGTACTTTGAAGCTTGCATGCCTCAATGGCAAGTTTCTCACTTCCGGCGACAAGTTTACATCAATGGCCTTCAACCGAAAGATTTTGCGTGGTGTTTGACATCGACTCATATATTCACACCACGTGAATTGTACTGTAGTACCTTGAGGGTAATTATCATTATCGGTGATTCCTCTCTCGCCTGTTAATAGCTTACATCATTGGATGGTAATCAGGCGATGTCTTTGCATGTTCGACTTCAGAACATCTTTTCACATGGATCGACTTGTACATCGGGCGAAGATTGAATGAGTTTTGAAGACCCCGGATCTAGTTTCATCCATCCGAGCTACGATATATTCAGGAAAATAAAGACATCAAATGTACATGGTAGCTGCACAGATGATCATCCAAGCCAAAAGATGATGGCTCAACCACTAGTCTACGACAACGGATGATTACCTGTGCTATATACATGAAGATGAATTTATAAAGTTGAGCATGGGAATGCCCGCCTAAGCTAGATCATGAAAATAATATGAAGATAATGTATTGTATTTTATTTTATACAGGTCACCTTCCAGTTCGAGAGACCTCGGATCCTCATGATAAAGTATTTCACCCCACATCAGAAGATTTACGACCTCATGCTTTAGGGGGCAACTGTTATAGACATATTTGGGCACTGCAACCCCAATCACATATGTTGATAAACCAAGGGCTTTTAAACCCCCAAAAGTGTTGTTTCAAACCCTAAAATATCAAGGTCAACTGATTACATCATTTCCTAGAAGTTCTCCCTGAAAAACCACTCAGAACTGGTCAAAACTGGACCATATAAACTGCTCAGTGCTAAGGGTGCGATGCATATTGACTGTAACACTGGCAAGGTGCGATGCATACTGAAAGAGCTTTCTGTAGGGTGCGATGGGTGAGAGTAGATAAATGGAAGAGACAAATTGCTAGGTGGAAACCCAGAGAATCTTCTAGAAACTTCCCATATGACACTTGCCTCTCTAAATTCACTTAGGGATGAGTAAGAGATCATGAAATCTCCAAGTGGAACCAAGAAATATCAGTGAAATGACACTAATCAAAAACCCAGAAGCTGACTCATCCCTCTGCAAATATCTATAAATGAATCCCTCATCCTAGAGATCCAAAGGCTGGAATTTTGTAATTTGTAAGGAAGCGCTGTTGGTTTCTCTTTGAGAAGAACATTATATTTGTTGGGTGATCTCACTTTTCATGAGGTGAAGAGGATTTCATGCTGGGAGGATGATGCTGGATCAGATAGCTGTGTTGTAATCCTCTCTTCTACTTCTACTATCAATAAAGCTATTTGAGTTTTCCTCCATATACTTGTGTACTTGTAAATTTTGTATTTGTGAATGCAATTGTATGGTTATGTACTTCTGATTCTACATTGTTTATGTTTTTATAGATCTCTATGCTTTGATGGTATTTCGCTGCTTTGTCTCTACAGGTGTTCTTTGAAGCGGGACAAGTGAGAAAGGAGTGGCAAGCTCTATCAAAGGAGAGAGGAAACAAGAAAGGAGCCAAGCGAAAGATTAAGGTTGGTGCTCTCTGCTTCTCTATTATCTATCATACATAAAGGAAAACACAAGTTACTTTGAATTGTTTGTTTCTAAGATAGCTACCCATCTTAGTGGGACTAGCAGATCAAATAACAACACTAGTTTTCCCGAAAACAGTGCATGTGATCAAAATTTCAAACATTGGTTTGTTATACATTCTAAGATATTCCCTATGAAATTTAGGGTTCCTAAATTCTCTTCAAATTTGTTTCAAACAAATTAGTTTGGCATTTTTGCTATAACTTGTTTTATGGAATATTTTAGATAATGCAAATTTTAGAGATTTGTGAAGACATATAGTAGTACCTCAGGAGTTCCCTATGGAATTTAGGTTTTTTGAATGGTCCTAGAATTAGTTTCAAAGGATGGAGTTTTGGCTATAACTTTGTTTCAGGGACTTTTCAGATTGTGAAATTTCTAGAGACCAGAGGAGACATACATAAGTACCTCAACTAAAAATTTCATATTTTGGTTCGCTATACTTCTTGAGATATGCCCTATAGAATTTAGTGTTTATGTATGGTCCTAAAATGAGTTACAAATAACTTAGATTGAAATTTTTGGTATAATTTTTTTTGGACTTTTTAAACTGTGAAATGTTTAGAGATCTAAGGAGACATACAAAAGTACCTTGGATAAAAATTTCAGAATTATATTTGCAAAATTGGATATGTAACATGCTGTACATGTTTATTCTTGGGAAGAGGCCGAATTTTTTTTCTTTTGGAGAGTTACCATAAATTTGATTTGGAGTTCCAAATTTGGTAAGACCCAGTAAAATAAAAAGTAGTGAGCAAACCTAGTGAAGGTAGAAGCAGTGAGTAGACTTAGTGAAGGCAGAAGAAAGAAACATACTTGGTGAAGGTAATGTGGATTTTTAACACAGCTCTACAAAACCCTTTTATTCTCATTATGAATTACAATTGTGGGAATCGACATTTGAAAATGTGATTTTTGTCATCTTTTGAAGAAGTTATATGCACTAAAGAAGAGTTGTAATTGATTTGGCGTCTCTTGCTAAGTTGGTGTTCAATGGTGGGGATTGGTGTCTCTAGTAGGTTGGTGCTTAAAAATATTTACATCAGTCGGGATTAGTGTCCTAGTAGATTGGTTCCTATGGATATATACAATGGTGGGGAATGATGTCTCTAATAGGTTGGTGTCTGTGAATATTTGCAACAGTGGGGATTGGTCTCTTCAGTAGGTTGGTGCCTATGAATATATGCAGCGATAGGAATTGGTGTTTCCAGTAGAATGGTATCTACAAATATATATAAGAGCAGGTTGGTGCCTACTAGGGTTTGAACTTTGTACTAGTGGGGATTGGTGTTTCTAGTAGTTTTGTGCCCAAAAAGAATTATATATATATATATATCTATATATATATATATACTATATATATATATATATATATATATATATATATATATATATAGGTTTTTCTCTTTAAAATGTTTTCATGTAAAACTTATGTTCCATGTTATGGATCTAATGTATCTCATATGTGATTGTTTTCTTATGGTACATGAATATTCAAATAAGTAAACATTGTATTATATTGATTCACTTATATTGACTTAACCCCCCGATAGCCTTAAGGTTAATTGATTTCATCGAGTCCTCGTCGTTAAAGCACCTCTATTATTGAGAGGTCACGACTTCAATTATATTGAAATTCTTGGAGTCAATCTTCATGGTTGAGTTGATAGGAAGTGATCCTTTTGGGAAGATATACTTGGTACAAATATTCCACGGATGTAGTGGTCACCAATCTCTGGGGACTCTGAACCACTTGGAAAAAATAAATTATTCACCCCTTCACCACACCCTCCATAGTATAAGTGTGTTCTCAATAATTAATATTAGAGTAGGTTCCTTTGGAAACAATATAACTATTGTAAGGTAGATCTCAGAAGCATGCATGACTAGTCAAGAAGGTTTCTCTTCAAATAGAGCTCCATTGAGAACAAACTATTGATTTTGGAGCATAAGGATGTGAACATATATAATTGATCATGTGTTTGACATTTGGAAATCAATCATGTCTAGTTAGAAAGCTCCATCAACTCCAATAGAAAATTAAGTTGGAAAGAAGGCTAGTGAACATAATGCAAAAGCCATGAATACTATCTTGTGTGGTTTATCAAAACAAAATTTGTCAAGATGATGCATTATAAATTGGAAAAATAAATTTGGGACAAAATTCAAAGTATCTATGAAGATGATGTCAAGGTTAAGAATTCAAAGCTATAAATTCATACAAGGAAATTCAAGAGTTTGAAAATGAAAGATGAGGAAAATGTTGTAGCCTATCTCCTTTGTGTGTATTAAATTCTCAGTACCATCAGAGGACTTGGTGAAAAGGTTGAATAATTGATGATTGTACAAAATTTATTAAGGTCACCCCCTTTAATATTTGATGCCAAAGTTTTTACTATTAAAGAAATCAAGGATCCTTATAAATTATAATGGATGAATTAGATGGGATTCTCATGACATAGGAAATGTGGACAGAATAAGAGAAACCATAAAAGCAAGAAGTAACCTTCAAATATTCAAATAAGACAAATGATAAAGAGCACGAATAAAGAGATAGCTCTGATAGCAAATCATATATAGAGAGTGATCATTTTGTGAGGAAACTTGAGAAAGAATTTGGTACTACAAAGGTAAGATTCCATTTAAATACATTAATTGTGGAAATGTAGGACATTTTTTTGCTAAATGTGAGTATGCGAAATGTTAAACACACATGGTGAGCTAGAACAAATAGGAAAGATAAATCATGCAATACATTTTTTATTCACAAATGATGTATATTTATGGTACATTATGTGACTGTTGGGATTCACATCCCAAGGTCTCTTGGACTGCTTAGTCTCTTTAGCTTCCACACTAACCCATTTAGGATTAGGTGTCCAACATTCCCCCCCTTAATCTGAAGGGTTATGTATGAGTCCAAGAAGAGAGCTGAAATACAAAATGTGCAAAAATGCATGGCAGCGCTAGGCTGAATGTGCTCTATGAAATGTTGGTATAAAGGGCGGTGGTTTAAGGATGGCCACCAACACTGGAATGCTTAGTGCAGTTCCCAGAACTCTTCCAAAACTGGCAAGAAGCTGGAGTCTTCTGCTAGAGGAAGTGATCCTATTGTTTTAAAGAGGGAAACCTTCAATGATAAAAGGGAGGTCTCACCCCCCATAAAAGGTAAAACTTCAACCTAAAAAGGGAAGTCTCAACCTGTGATGGTTTAAGGATGAACAACAACTCTAGAATGCTTAATGCAATTCCTGGAACTCTTCCAAAACTGGCAAGAAGCTGGAGTCTTATGCTAGAGGAAGTGTTCTCAATTTTATTCTCGGAACTCTTCCAAAACTGGCAGGAAGCTGAAGCCTTCTGCTAGAGGAAGTGTCCCGGATTGCCCACTGAAGGCATGCTCAGGCATCTTTATCTCTGGCTACAACTCTGAAACTGGTGTGGCAGGTTGTGGCTCAGGCTCGCTTGATGTGGCTTTGAAGCTTGTAGATGACCATCATTTCCCCCCCTGTCAGATACAAGGTGAGAAGATGGAGAAAACTCAACTGCAAGACTGTTCAATATTCTGGAACAAGTTCTAATATGTGTTTGAAATATCTTCTTGGCTGTTGATGCCCATTGCCAAGAAGTGATCCATCCTAGATGAATCTTTGTTCTTGCAGGACGTTTGTTTCTGAAGCATCTGTGTGAAGAATGACTAGTTTTATGGCAGTGCTTACATGGATGAAGATCAAAACAGTGATCTTTCAAATGGCCAACTCGATCACAGTGTTGGCATTTCACGATATGTTGTTGTTGTTGTTGTGGAAGAGGAGCAGAGTCTGGAATAGCTGGAGCTGAACTGTCATGAGGAGCAGGTGAACTGTCATAAATGAATCCAGCACTCTGAAACTGAATGGGCTTGGCATAGTCTGGAATATGAAAGGACAAGTCCTTGTCATATCCAAGACCAGTTCTGTGCTTGTTTTGGACAAGCTGTTCCCAAGGTCTGATGATGGGCTTGGGAAGTGCAGACTGAGTTTCTGCATCTGCATGTACAACTGCTGCATTATTAACTTGCTGTTGATGGGTGGTTGTCTCAATGTTCTGAACAAAAACAGGTTCAGAATGATGTCAATTTTGATGTAGCTCTTCTTGCTGTAGCTGTGATTCAAGTTGTAAAAAATCTATCTTTTCCTTTGCATTTTGTAGACAGACCTGAATGTATGTGAGAGAAACTTTGCTGACTTTTAATGTATCATGATTAGAGGATTGTATCAGAGTTTTAAGAACTCTAATATTTCAGTAATTGTAGCCATTTTTTTTCAATAGAAATGCACCACTAGAAACTTGTTTTGGAGTGAAAATGTACCCTAAATAATCACAATGCTTGCAATAAATAGCAGACAATCTGGTGCATATAATGCAAAATATATTATGCTGACAACAATGTTGGAACAACTTGTCAAACATTGATGCGAATTAATGAGCCTTTGATTTTTCCTGTCTGACTTCCATGCGTGCCCATAAACCTCTTCTTGTTCCAAAATAGTTACTATTGATGTAACTTCAATAAGCTTGATCGAAAGGCAGCTCTGAACGCCGTAAGAAAAACTATAAATCACTTATAATCTCTTCCATACTGGGAATTTACGCCATTATATGATGCGGCCACCAATACAGTATATACAGTACCTAAGCAATATCAACGGGTGTAAAAAAGTAGAGGAGTTGCCAAGTATTGAAACGTTGCCACCTTTGGGGGATTTTAGATCAGATATATATTACAAGCTATTGATCAATGATAGCAAGCACAACCATCGTGATACAATGATTACAGGTGAGCGCCATTGTTGTTGTTGTCCTGCTTCTCTCGCTGCTTGGAAATAATGATCGACAAACCCCAATATTCAGTTGCACAAACTATTTTTCACAAACAGTCTCTTACAATATGATGAGGCAGAGTTAGCAGTGACTCTTTCGAAGTCAGAAGCAAAGTCCTCTCAACTTCGTTAATCTCCGAGTGATTGCACGAGTGTCGACATCAGATATGCCCATGACATTTCTTTTTCTCAAATACTCCTGCAGTGATTCTGTTGATCTCCAGTTTGAGACACAAGTGCTCAGATTTCGAATTACTAATCCTCTTAGAAAACACTGATTTGACTCTTCGTCATCTATATTAACACCTTGACGAGATACACATTGTATATATGTATTGGAATTCTACAGTTCATCATGGGGAACCGCAGGATCAAAGCTATCAGATAGAGGTCGGTCTCCACAAAAATATCGACAACGCTTTTCAATGGAGATCTGTCAATTTTCTCTCCATCGCGCTCTAGATCAATCCGACGAATCACCACATCTGTCACAACAAGTGACTGATAGACCTGCTCACGGAAGGCCGTGATTCCAACTTGAGTCAGTGAAGGCAGATTCTCTTTTCGCACGAAGTAACGATCCAAATAATTAAACACATTTGACAGGAATTGAAGTAACAACTTATAATAAATCGAGGCCAGTCAGTGAGTTTGGTCGGAAATCATATAGATGGAACTCAACAGGATGTTGATCGCCTCCTACCATAACCACAGGGGTAGGTCTTGCACAGAACTGGTGGAGGTTGAATCCAGTTGCAAGGCATCTGTATAGTGAATGCCAAACACCAAAGAGCGACACGTTTTTGATGTTCCTGATACTATGCAACTACTTGGAACAAGTGGTGATGGGACTCTTTCTGTTTGCAATCTTCGTAAAAATAAGGTCCATGTATTTTAGCAGATGGGAAGCCATTCAGCGAGTCCACATGCACCAGGTAATGATACTGATTGGAAGACAGGTTCTTGGAATGCTTGGGGACCGGTGGCGTCAAACCCTCTCTGGAAGCATTTGGTGCAGACTAGTTCGATGAGGAAGATAAAATAGAAATGGCCAAGAAGAATTCCTTCTTTAATGTCTGGTTTTTCGTTCTCTCCAGTAGTATTCTCTTAGCAGTCACTGTCGTCCCTTACATCCAGGATAACATAAGCTGGGGATTTGGATTCAGGATTCTAACAGTGGCCATGGATATAGGCACTATTATGTTTTTATATGAAATGCCATTCTACAGACACAGACCTCCAAGAGGCAGCCAGGTGTCTCGTATTGCCCAAGTTGTAATTGCCGCTATAAGAAAAATAAATAAGACCATGCCTTCAGATGTGAACTTGCTTTACGAGGATATGGAGTCCATAAAATCAGGCCAGAGGCTTCTATCACACACACAAAATTTTTAGTTTCTGGACAAAGCAGCGATAGTGGAACAAGACTCTTCGGAATGGAAAATTGATAAACAGGGAAACAGGAAGCCAAATCCCAGCAGATCTAGGTTCTGGAAAGAGTACTGAGTTGGTATAGTATCTTGCAACACGGGGTTTGCCAACAAAGGTTCCTTGGTATGCATGGACCATTACAGGTAATGAAGACCAGACCAGCGTTATTCAAGGCAACTCAGACATAAGTAATGAAGACTACGTTAGCGCTATTCAAGGCAGCTCAGACATATGTAATGAAGACCACGCTGATATAAAACATTTGAATTTGCAGATCTAGCACGCCAATTTTACTATTTCAGGATTATGGGTAGAGGTGCAGGTCTGACATGCACATAAAAGGCCACAGAAAAACAAGCGGCTCTGATACCATGTTAAACACACATGGTGAACTAGAACAAATAGGAAAGATAAATCATGCAATACATTTTTTATTCACAAATGATGTATATTTATGGTACATTATGTGACCGTTGGGATTCACATCCCAAGGTCTCTTGGACTGCTTAGTCTCTTTAGCTTCCACACTAACCCATTTAGGATTAGCTGTCCAACACGAAAAATGAAATTAGTGATGATGAAGAAGACCATTACATAAAGAAAGGATAGAAAATTCATAAACACAAAAATAGCCACGAACAAGACAAACATGAAAAGAAGAATTACTCTCAAGAGTAGAAGAATAACCTCTACTGAAAAGGAGGTAGTGACTTGTTTGAAGAAGGTAGTGAAAGTAATTACAATAGTGATTGAGAGAAAAATCTCTTTATGGAAATAAAAACAAAAATTGATGAAGACAAAGAAAAGAAACAATGAATTCAAAAAAAGAAGAAAATGCCAAAATAGATGGGGAAGTGGATCTTGAAGAAGATCTCATGTGTTCCTTAAGAAAAATAAAGAAAATTAGGAAAATGATTTTGAAATAAAAGGAGTATCTACGAAAATACGAAGAAGAGGATAGTGATGCGAAAGAAAAAATGCCACAATGCCTTAATGTTACATGCCAATTTTTCACAATAAGGAAAAAGACCCTAAATCCAGATCTCTCACTATCCGATGAACCCTTTTCAACATCCCCCTACAAAGATGGAAGAAAAGCCTGGATCACATTGCTAAAAATCCTAATTTTTGCCCTCGTCGCACGTTTCCTATTTTCAAAGTCCAATGTTGCACCTGTAACTATTAAACGCATGCAATGATTAGTGTAGTTTGCTGGACCAAAAAGTGAGATGACAACTATACATTGGTAAAAATAAAATGTAAATTCTAGAAGCCCTGTTTAATAATCTTATTCAAACTGAATGAAATCGATTTCACACCTATTTGGGCATTATCCCCACTTTTATGGATCCCATACAGTCCTTATGGATCCTATCTCCCCTCATTGTGGATCTCACCCCTTTAGAAGTGGATCTACAACCTCTTCTATTCTCCTTTAAATATAGAGCAAACAAAAGAGGAGGGGGTTGTATTTTGAGGTTTCTAATTTGTGCATTCATGCTATTGAAGTGAAGGCGTGTCATGATAAAGTGAGGATTATAGAATGGTGGAAGGAGACTTGATGTCGCTTGGGTCGCAACCTTTCCTTCTCGACTATTTGATACAAAGTATAATATTTTTCTCACATTATGTGTTAAGTATTTACATGTATGTTTCAAAATTCCTTGATCTTATTATTAGTTAATACTTGAGCTTTTATATGTTATATGTTTTGATCCTTTGTATCTCTCTATTGCTGCAGGTTCCAGTTTAGGGGATTGAAAGTGGAGTGAGATCTCAAGGATAGAATACCTATTTCATTAATCAGGGGAGTAGTGTTCAAATGTTTTCTAGAGAAAATGTAGCATACATTGTTTTGGGTTGTTCTAGATTCGATCATGGTGTCTAGGGAGACTGCACTTGCCCGCAAAAGGGATTTGTCCAGTAAAAAAATTGGCCACCATATTGAGGAATGATTTAGTTCTTTGGTGGCCTCCTTTGTCTACCTTTTCCTTCTAAAACCTCTGTTGATTGTAGTCTGACCGTGAAAACTTGATTTTTTGACTTGTTGAACTATTTTTTTTATTTTTTGCTTGCGCTTTGCCATCATTGCACTTTATCTTTAGAGATAGAGCAATGCAACACATTTTTATTTTATAGAAAGTGCATCTAGCACATTGGTGTCAACTGGATACCTACGATGATACTTGAAAATTGCAAAAATTAGGGTTTTTCCTTTTGGGTCTGAAAAAATGTTTTTTTTTTTTTTTTTGTAAGCTTTCTTGAGTATGTGGTTTGTCTGAAAAGTTGACCTTAGCTTGAATTGTCATGTTTAATTGTATTTTCTTGTAACTTGTTTATATTTACATATTTAGAATTTTGGAATTGATTAGTTTCGTTGATATATCAAAATATAGTTTCTTATTTTTGGAAATTGGTTATATGAATATGTCTTCTTTCAGTGATTTGATCAAATAATTGATTATGTCTATGGTAAAGAATTTTAGATTATTTTCACGAAAAGATAGATTAATTTAAGGTTGTTTTTTTGTTTGGCTTGTTGTGGAAAATATTTTTGTATGTGAAAAGTTTCCATTTACATTCCTTTGACATAATTAGTTTCTGCTTGCTGATTGAAGTATTTACAGTCTTTTTTTTGCATTGGAATTACTTTGTCAAAGGTATATTTGTTGGAGTGTGTAAAAAAAAAATCTTATTCATTTCCATTGAATATTTGCTTTTCAAAAAGAAAAAAATATTGTATTGTACTTCATTGGCAAAGCATTTTTTGGCTTGGATTTTAAGGAAAATGAGTTGCATTTTTCAAAAAATTTCCAAGAATGGTGTATTGTTCATTCTGCAATGGTGTATGGGGGGGAAAGGATGGTGTATACTGCATTTTCTTTAATTTTCATTTCGAAAATGATTCATGTTTCTTTCTTTTAATGTTTCACCTGTTTCTTTGCTTGAAAACACTCATTCCTTACTATAGTTAGTATTCATCGAATTGAAGAGGTTATTTGCATTAGTTTGGAATTGAGTTATTATACCATTTAGTCATCATACACATTTAATTACCTTTAATGAAAAACAAGATATTAAAATCAATCAAAGTATTTAAAAGAAACAATTAATCAATAGTAATCACATTTATTGTGGGTTTATTTTAGAAGATGTTTTCTAACGTCTATAAACATAGGAGTTGTTTTTTCTTGTAAGCATTACATTTTGTGGGGGGCCTGGTTCTTCCACGTACATCAGAGTATATAGGACCATTCTTCCATGTACCTTTGGGTATATAGGAAAACACTCCATGTATGATGAGTATATATGAAGGCCCCCATCGTACAATTACACATTAGACAACACTAACATGATCTGTACTTCCATGTACTCTCAAGTATATAGAAAGTCCCCTTCTAGGTTGCAAACCAACTGGAAATCACTGAGTAGGCCACCTTGTTGTATGTGATACACTGGACACACCATTTGGGGGGAATAGCCTGCATGTACCTAATGGTATATAACAATTTAAAGCAACTTGGTAAACCCTTGATACCCAGTGAGCCTTTTTACTGTTATTGTTTATTTGATTGAGAAAAATTATGAATTTAACTATCATACATTGAAAAATTCTTAATTAAAATTCACAGTTTAGTAGACTTTATGTTGAATATGATGACAATAGTTCCAGAATTTTCCAATCAAGGAACCCCTTTTATCGGTATCCTAGTCCTTTTCCTTACTTTGGAAATGTTTGTCCTCCTTACATGGCTATGTTGTCTCTTCCTAGATTCATGATAGATTTACCAATATGGTTTTTTCCAACCTCATTGGTCCCAAACACCCACGATGTTTCAACTCAACCAGATACTTCACCTCAACAACACCAACTTCATGTTGATCCTTTACCTTCTTCACCCATCATGTCTTCTTTCCTTTCTTCTTATTTTCTTGGTGAAAGTCTTAATACTAAGAAATAAGAGGCTAAGAAAAAGAATAAACAAGATAAGAAAGAGGTAAACCAACATTACTTTAAGTGTTTATAATGTTAAGGAACCCTCCAACATACATCACAAGCCGAAATACCCTTGAATGATTTGTAAGGGTGACCACCTTCTTATCAATTGTCCTATTATTCTTAAGGTCTTATAAGTGTGGTCTAAATATTCTCATCAACTTACTGTTGGTTCATCTACCAGTGATTATAAGGTTCTAGGGAAAATGGGTAAAGTTAGGTTTCATTGTAAGTTATGTGAAGGGAGTCATCAAACTCGCCTTTTCCCTCATATGGATGAAGCCTCCAAATTGTTGGAAACATTTATTGTTTCTCAACAACAACTTCCAATTGGTTACCATAAAATTTCTCCCAACTTACCGTCAGTTAATGAAGTGATTGATCTAATTCCAAGTATAGTCAATCCAACTCTTCCCTTGGGGTGTGAAACCCATACCACTCAGATTTATGAATAATTGGTTGATCAAGTTGTTGAATTGCTTCCGTCTTCATTCGATCCTACTCTCCCCTTAGAGAGTGACATTAATACCGCTCGGGTTCTTCTTGTTACTTCAGATTCCACTGCACAAGGGGGTCATTCACCCGTTTTCATGGAACCCCATTCATGTACTGAGGGAATTTCCTTTTATTAGAATAGATTAACAAAGCATCATCTCCCTTATTACATCCCTTTCAAAATCATTGTAAAGGCTTGTGATAAGAATGCAGGTCACACTATTATAGATGAAGGTGTTTCTGTTAGCATATAATCCTCAATCACTTGGTAAGCTTTGGGTTCCCCTCAGCTTGTGTTCATTACTCAAAATATATTGACTTTTTTTTTTAACAAGGTCAGGTAGTTGATATATTACCAAAAGCTTTGATGGTGCAAGCTCCTATTACAGATGACTGTGCCATGAAAAACATCTAAGCCATGAGATAGGAACACAGTCTCTTCTCCTAGGCTTGTGTTCAAGACTTCATGTATTTTTATGTGTATTATAGTGTGCTGCCTAACAAACTGACCTACAAGAAAGAGAAATTTACATGTCATCTGACAATTTTTCAAGGCTTGTAGACTGATTGCTTCTGAGTTGACTGGTTATTCTTGTCATAATTGAATGAGTTCTCTCCTTCTTTGCTTGAAGAGTTGTTTTTGTAATATGCCACTGGTTCTTCTTCAGTGGGTTGGATTCCATTTGATTTGTTTGCTTGTTCTTCCTTTGTCTCTGCTTACTGCTCCATATTTTGCTGTGCTTCTTTGATTTTGTGTTGCTTGAGGTGCTTCTTCTTTTGCTTCTATTGACCACTTTCCTTTTGGCGTAAACGGGAACCGTTGGATATAGGAGATCAATGGACGAGGTTGACAGAAGAATATTGGTGAATATTAAGTCGCATAGATTGGGATCAGGGGATGAACGATGGAGATTAACTAGAGGCATTGGTGGAAGAGGAAACTGGAGGAGCCGTCGCAGCCGTTGATGGTTGAGATCTATGGTCATCAGGCGTGAACAAGTCTGGACGTTAACAGAGAAGAAAGGTGGGATTATACGCAGAGATGGTATTTCGGGTAGGGTAGAAACCATAAGTGGTAAAAGTGGGAAGTCACCCGATACCACTGACTGAGTGACACGTAGCATCGGAGGAGAGAGAGAAAATCGCTTTTCGGGCTGGTAATCTCCGTGCTTGTTGTCTGCCCAAAATTGGCGGGAGCTGTTCGATCCATTGAGTATAGATCGATGGTGGAGGAGAGTCGCGCAAGTTTGATTGAACAGGCTAATCGATGACTGTCGGATCAAGTTCCAAATCAATGGTCTTGATTTAATCGGAGATCAGAGAAAGGAGGGAGCAGCGCTGCGGAAAAGGCTTGGGAGTGTGGGCCCGATAATAATTATAGATGCAAATGAATGATTTTTTGAAGTCCGGTTTAAGCGTTTGGACAGGTTTTTCCCGTGTATACCGATAGAGATGAAGTCCCTGTGAACGACAAAATTGAAGGAGGGCCAAAATATGGTTATAACAGTCAGAGAGGAGGGTTGAGATAATGGGAGGGGTAGATGGAGGGCGTGGATGCTCAGAAGGGATTTGCGCTCGCTGAGAGGAGGGAGTGAAGGGAGTGACAAGATACAGAGTAAGCAAGCTGGGTAAGAACAAGGGTGGGGCTTAAGATGAAGTCTGCGCGCTGAAAAGAGGAAACACAACGGGCTATTAGAGAAGACAGGGAGGGGCTTTGAAACCAAATTAACACTATAATAACATGGGAAGTGAAGATTTCCTCGTTGAGATTGTTGCTGTGATTTTTGTGAATGCACCCTCTATTCTTATAGTGCTTTATCTCAGCCTGAAACCTGCCTTCGATGAGATAGATTGCAACGTGGTTCTTGTGACCAGGATTACAATCTTCATTCCTACTGTTGATCATACGAGAGTCTCAAGTTTCATGATTTTTCCTTTGTATTCCTATGATTTCCTGTAGTGATGTGTCCTTTGTTGTTTTTTAATTTATTGCTTTTATCATTGTGATTTTTCCCTTGGATTTGGTTAGCTTTATACTTGTGATTTTCGCTGATTATTAAGGAACAGAGTTGTGATATTCCTCCTGGTTTTCACGAACAAGCCCTTCATTTTTTCACTGGTTGGTTTGCAAAATAATCCGCCTATTGATTGTGAATTCTCAAGACATGTCTGTAGATTACATCGCCAGAGCCTTCCAAATTCTTCCCGATTCTTCTAAAAATCTGTTCATGAACTCATTGCTTGGATTTTTGTTTCTTGCCATTGCCTCTATTATTATGGCCGAGTCTCCTATTATGATAGCATTTTGAATTTATCCTTTTTTGATTATTCTTGTTCCCATCAAAAAGCTGTATGCTTCTACCTTATTATCTGAGATTTGTCCCAATCCCCATTCATATGTGACATTTTCTTTCCCATCAGGATCGAGGATTATTCCCCCTGTCCCTGCCTTTCCCGGATTATGCTTTGAGGCCCCATCAAAGTATAGACAATATCTATTCTGATTTTTCCTCTAGTTTGTCAGTTCCCCTTCACTCATTCTTATTTTCCATATATTTCCTGAGTTTGTCTTCCTTTGTCCTTTTTGTCCATTATTATTTATTATGGCTTTGCTGAGCCAATCTCGCTCTTCTTGTTGAAGAGTGTTATAATCTGTTGGAGTTGTTCCTTTGACATTGAGTATTTCAGAAGTTAATCCCCACGTTTTTGAGAGGGTCTTCCCTATCCTTGGGATTTGATTTTTGAAAATGCACCTGTTTCATGTCAACCAAATTTTCCAACATAGAACCACTGGAATGCATTTCCATATTCTCTGAATTGTGGCTTTTTTATTTGTTGTGTATGGGTAGGCCTTCTCAAAGGTCTGAAGAAAATCTGGCAAGGGCTTTTCGAAATTTATTCTTATTTCCAAAGGACTTATCAGCTGCTGCTAACATTCTTTGGCAAAAGTGAATTATTGGAAAAGATGCTTTATATTTTCTTCAGCCTGCATGCATAATGGGCATCGTGTTTGACCTTGAAAGTATTTTTTTTAAGTTTTCACTGGTCAATTTTCTCCCTTTTAAAAGAGTCCATATGAACATTTTGATCTTAGGCAGACTTTCTGATTTCCATGCTATTTTCCAAGAATCCCAATCTTGTTGATTTGGTTGTTCTTGAAGGATTTTATATCCAGTCCTAACTATGTAATGTCCACCGCTTGGGTTCCAGAGATAGTCATCTTCCCCATCATGTTGGATTGGCGTTGCCCCTTTTAAGAGCTGGCTGATTTTGCTCCTTTGCTCTTCTGGGTCTTCCCAATTTGCTGAGATTTTCCAGTCTTGCCACTCCTTTTGGTTCCATAGAGAGATTTGAGTGTAAAGTATTGAAACCTTTACCTTACATCCACTCTTGTATGTCTTCAATTTCTGGATGAGTCTGAAGTGGTTCTTTTCCCATGATTTTGTCTTCCCATATTGAAATTGTTTTTCCGTTGCCTAGGATTTTAGCAATGTATCTACTCATTAATGGAATTGTTTTTTTAAGCAGCTTCCAAACTTGGGTACATTGTCTTATTGGGATATTTCCATTAAGCAATCTTTTCCTGGTGCCATCCATATATTTTGATATAAGAGTCTTTTTCCACCAGCTCTCTTTTCCTGTAATTAGTCTCCATGCTATTTTCATTCCCAATGATGCATTCATGAGACCAGGTATCCGTATTGATAGTCCTCGTTGTTCATAAGGTAGTACTAGTTGCTCCCACCTATCCAGGCTAAATTTTTTGTTTTCTTGCTTCCCCCCTGCCATAAAAAGCTTCTTAAGATTAACTCCATTTGTTTGTGGGCACTTGCTAGGGCCATGATTATTGCATCTTGGTAGATAGGTAGTGCTGCAAGGAGTGCTTTGATTAGTATTACTCTTCCTGCCATATTCAACCACATCATACCCCAGATTTGTATTTTGTTTTTCATTTTTTCAATTTGTTTAGTCCATATTTCTGTCTTCATGTTCTCTTTTGAGATTGAAAGTCCCAGATAGAAGAAATGTGTCCATTTTTCCTGTATAGGGATGTCTAGTATTTGTGAGATCCTTTGTATAGTTCTGGGGGGGGGTGTATTCCATCCATATATCCTACATTTTGTATTGTTTAATAGCCCACATGCAACCTGTAAAAAATCATCCAGAATTTTTTTTGCTATTATTGTTGATGCCCCTCCCAGCAGCAATGTGTCATCAACAAAGAGTGAGTGGTTTATTGTTTTGACTCCTTTTTCTATTCTGATCCCTGTGATATTTCTTTCCTTTCTTTGTTTTTCCAAAGCCCTGCTTAATGTTTCCGCCATTATAATATATAGCAAGGGAGAGAGAGGACAACCTTGCCTAAGGCCTCTTGTGCTTTGAAATAAGTCACTGGGCCTTCCATTTATGAGGGGGGAAATCGAAGGAGTAGAAATGCATGCCTGTATGACTTCCATTATTTCTGTTGAGAAACCAAGTTTCTAGAGGACAACCATTAGATATGGATGGCTGACCTTGTCAAATGCATTTTCCATATCTTGCTTGATTATGAGGCCTTTTTCCTGCCTTAGCATACTAGAGTGTACATCTTCCTGTACAATAATTACATTATCTATGATTTGCCTGTTGGGCACGAATCCTCCTTGGTTTTCAGATATGATTATTGGAAGCACTTCCTTGATTCTATTTGCAATTATTTTTGTTATTTTCTTATAAGATGAATTGCAAAGAGGGATAGGGTGAAACTTGTTGAAAGTTGAGGGGTTTGCTTCCTTTGGGATTAGAGCAAGATAGGAGGATTTTGTGTTGCCTCCTTTTTTATTTTTGAAGACATTTTTCACCATTCTTAAGAAATCATTTCTGATGGTATACCAATGAGATCTGTAGAATGCTTTTGTGAAACCATCTGGCCCTGGGACTTTGTCTGAATGCAGGCTCCATATGGCCGCCACTACCTCTTCTTCTGTGGGATCCTTGCACATTGCAACATTTTGGTATCTTTTTTTTTGTGCTTTAAGAAATCTTCACTCTTAGCCATTTCTTCATTGGCTGAGAGTAAGTTTTTAAAGTGTTGATATGCTGCTTTTTTTAGTTCCTCCGCACCTTTGACCTCTTGGCTTTCAACTTGAATTTTTTCTATTTGGTTTCTTGCTCTTCTTATCTTCATTGTGTTGTGGAAAAATGATGTGTTTTGTCCCCTGCCTTGAGCCACAAACTTCTGGATTTCAATCTTGCCTCTTCTTCTTCTTTCCTATTTTCCCTATATATTTCCCGAAAGATTTCCTTCTCTCTTAGATAATCTTGCTTGCCTTCTTATCTGTTTTCTTTTTCAGTTTGCATGTTGTCCATTTTCCGCTGTAAATATCTTTTTTTTTTTAATATATATATTTCAATTGCTCTTGCCCATTCCTTTAATTTGGTTCTTGTAGTTTTTAATTTTGTTTCCCAAATATACTGTGGTGATCCTGTTACTCTTGGCTCCCATGCTTCCTTGACTAGTTCGTTGATTTCTGTGCTGCTGTCCCAAATTGAACTGTATCTAAATGGGAGCGGTCCCTGGTTTTCCATTTTTCCCATGACTATTGTCATTGGTTTATGGTCAGATGCTGTGATGCGTAAAATTTTTGATTTTATGGAGCTGTGCACTACTGCTATGTTTTCTTGTATCAGAATTCTATCCAGCCTTTCTTTTATGTTTCTTTTGCCCACTCTTTTATTGCTCCAAGTGTATTTCCCGTTGCTTTGGCAGGATGTCTATTAAATTGTGCCATTCCATTATTTCTTCTTGAATACCCCTGGATGGGTCTGTGTGGTATGTTCCTCCAAAATTTTCTTCTATACTTCTTACCAAATTTAAATCTCCTCCTAGTATTATTTTCCCAACTTGCATTTCTTTTAATGCTTCTTTTATGGTGGCCCAACATTGCTCTTTTTCCTTGTAGTGATTTGGGGTGTGTATATTTATAACATTGTACCTCTCTTTTGTATTGATTTGCATTAGATATGTTTGGATCCAATGTTGATCCTTTTTGTATTTTATTAATTCTCAGGTTCCTTTTTTCCATATTGTGCAAATACCTCTACACGCTCCTGTTGCCTGTATTGCTTCCCCTTCATAATTTCTAAAATTTTTATTTATTTTATATATATATATTTTCAGTTTCTTGGTAGTTTGTTTTTGTCTCCTGAATCCTAAGGATGTCTGGGTTTTCTTTTTCCAGAATGTCTCTTGTGGCATTTTCTTTGACGGATGATCCCATTCCTCTACAATTTCATTATTTACTTGTTGGGTGGTGAATGGCTCCTTTCCCTCTTTGCTGGCTTTTTTCTTTGTTCCCTGTACTCCTTCCTAAGAAGGTTTTTGTAGGTTGTTGCATTCATAATGCCATTTCCTTTGCTACTGCTTCATCCCTGAGTTCTTTGTTTGTATTTCTTCTTGCTTTTTTCTTTTTTTATATTTTACATTTGGGGGTGCTTCCTTTGACTGTTTTCTGGTTAGGATTCTATTACTTGGGGGGGGGGGGGGGGGGGGTATGAGAGTTTGATACCAAAGGGGATGAAGGGGGGTTTGGGGTATGTTGTGGGGATCTATATCTGGATCTAGATCTTGGTCCAGGGGATGGGGGAGCTGAAGGATCTAGAGGCTCAAAAGGATTAAGGCTAGCAAGGGAATTATTGTCTTCTTTTGGTGATGGGGGATGGAGATAAGAGGATGTGGAGGGCTTTGAGGAAGATAGATTTGGTTGTTTGTGGATTGTCTTTTTTCTTTTAACATGTTCCCATTTGTTTTCTGGATCTTCACTATTTTCATTTTCATTTTCATTTTTTTTTTAATTGTACGTCTATTTGCAAAATGACTGTATTCATGACATACCTTGCATTTGAAGGAGATTTGTTCATAATCCAGCCGTTCTATGTGCGTCCACTGGTCCACTTTGATTTTGATAGCTTCTGGTAACCCTTTCGCAAGATCCACTTCTACAAAGATTCTGGCGCATGCATGCATATTTTCCTTTGGCTTGCAGCTGTTTATATATTTCCCAACTACATTTCCTATGGCTTTGACTGAATCATCCCCCTAACAGTGAAGGGGTAGGTGTGGAAATCTAACCTAGATGGGGACAAAATTGCGTACATCCATTTCTGGGTCGAAATTCGACATCCATCTGTTTAGATACAAACCCCTTGTATCCATAAAATAAGGTCCATTCCTAAATATCAGATCTCGATCCTCCTTGGTTTCAAAGTGAAAGGTGTAGTAACCTCTTCCACAAAACCTGATTGAGATTTTCCCATCTATTGACACAATCCAGTTCCTTTCTACCCATTTTTGCAGAGTTTTGGGCGATGGCCATAACCCAGTAAACTGCCCCACTAATCCACGCTCCACTAGAGAAAGTGTTACTCTACAAGGAAGGGCATGAGGGAGTGAGGTTTCAGGAATGTCTTCCAATATTTTAACAAACTTAGTGACTGATGGTCTGTTCTGTGCTGGGCCCATTGCAGAAATGAGAGAGGCGAAAGCGTTTGTTGCTCCTTCATTTTCATGCTGTTGATCTGAGAGAGGGTCTCCGTCCTCTGATGTGTCCATGGTGTTCAGTCCCTAATAGTAGGAGGCCGCTGAGGGGCAGCTGCAAGTTGCTGCGTAGCTCCTTCAGCAAACAACACGATAATTGATTGATTAAGTTAGGACTTTATTCTTCCAAAATATATTGACTTTTACCATAATATATAGTGGACCTTTAGGTATCCTTCCTCAATTTTCCATTACTTTGGAAGGAAAAAATGTTTTGTATTTGTTAGCACTTTGTAATTCCTACAGGTTGAGGAAAGGAACCCAAAGGAAACCACAAACCACTTGGAAGCTGGAATCTAGTCCTTCTAGCTTTAGAGAGGGCTCTCTCTGTCCAAACATTTAGTCACTTAGATATCAGGCTAGGTATGGTTCTCAAAGGGATATAGGTTTTAAAATTTTTCTGGTTGGGGTGAATACGAACCCATTAGGCATGGAGTCATGTAAAATTGATGATTTTCCAGTGAGAAGATGAAGAGATAAGGAATCTTCTACATGGGCAAGGTAGCAGTCCTTCTGGAGTTTTCAATTAAATGCATCATAGAAGGGTGAGCAGAGGAAAGGTGAACACTGGCATATAAAAAATCTAACTGTATGGATGAATTTTAAATGTCATTGAAGAAGAAAAACATTGATTATTTAGCAAAGTATAACAAAGCACTTTTAACAGTGAATTATGAGATAAATATTTGCTTAGCCAAACAATAAGAAACACACTAAAAGCATTATTGATAACAAAATATAACTTACAATACAAGGAAGCACATCTCCATAAACACTGACACAACAATCCTTGTAAAATCAGACCTTTGTCTTTTCATTCACTGGAAAAAACTCTTTGAAATGAAAAGTAGAATGCACAACGCTTTATTTCTCTAACTTTGACCAAACAACCCTTTGAATAATGAAATTCATGAAATATACACAATTATCTCATCCTTGGACTTAGGGTTTCGAGCTCAACCATTTCCACAAAGATAGAGTCAATTACAGTAGATTTAGAAACTGCCTGCTAGGAAATAGGGGCCGAATTTATGGAAAATAGGGGTCAAATATTAGATCATATCTCTCGGATAATGAAATAATTTATAAAATTGAAGGAGGTTTTTGTATATGAGCTTGTTCTTGAGGTAAACCTCGTTTATTTTTCAAAAAATCGTCTTCATATCCTTGTAATACGCACCCAAAGATCATGACTAAAACAAGAAATAATGAAATCTGAAAAATAGGTTGTAAATATTCATTCAAATTTCCCAATCTATGACACTTGTGAAAAAACTGAATGATGTTTTTGTTATTCAGCTCATTTTTGACATAAAAATATTTTACTTTTTAAAAATTCTTTTCCATTTAGTCAGAAAACGATTTTGAAGTTAACTACTAAAACAGTTAAAAGCACAACAAATCCCTTGCAGCAAAAGTGCAACGAGTTTCTTTTTCATATTAGATGACAAATAATTGAATGCTGAACCTGAAATAAACTCAATGGAATTTTTAATAACCATTAGAATCAATTTCATGAGGTTTGGAGTCGAATTAAAAGGTTAAAATGTTGACCCTGTGGAAGCACAATGAATTCACCATATATATACTTCTTATCATCCCCTGTACCTATGAATGTTCCAAATAGGTGGAAAATAACTCCTAAGTTATCAAATACCTATTAAGAAACACCTGACCAAACTACAAGCCTTCCTTCTTTGAAAATAATCATTTACAATAGAAGCACAACACAATTTCACCGACATAGGTTTGGCTGAGCACTAGGGTCTCTAAACAAATAAAATAGCTTGATGATGATGTTGACAATCTTAACAACCTCCTTGAGCCTCCATGAACTAAAATAGCACAAACAACCCCATCTTCTACTAAAATTAATGCTTATGATAGTAGCACAAGAAGAAATCACAACGCATTCAAGCTTATGAGGGTTGCGAGCTTTTTTAGGCGTTCTTCTCAATTAATAAAGATGAAACTGAAAACTTACAACAACATTATCTTAGAGAGGAGAAATTTGGAACCTGAGAGTGATCGTGGCACAATAAATTTTTTTATTTGCGGAAACACAGTGCAAAGGGAAAGCGCAAGAACAACTTGTGATGATGATGATTTGATGATTTGACCTTGCAACTAACTGAAAAGACACCATTGATTCTCCTAATGATGAGAAAACATGACTCACTATGACCTCACTCATGATTTTGTATGAGACACACCCTAGACTCACTCAATTCAACCCTTTACAGAATCGATGACTTATCTTTACAATTCTAACATAATTACATCAATAATATGATTTTACATTCTTCACAAAGACTAATAACTTGATTTCTAAGAGATAATATCGATGTAATGGTAGTCCAAGGCCCCTTGGATTTGAATTTGCTCCTTGGGTGAGACTATGTCTATGCAATGAAAGTTGTAATGTCCACACTCTTTCGTGTGACGTCTTTCCCCCATAAAGGAAACATTGCGACTATTGACCAACTTTTGTTTGGTTCCCTTGATATGACTACCAACCATCCAACCTCCCTTAATGTTACTTATATGCATGTGGTATTCCCCCTACCATAGGTTAATTATGTGGTAACTTTTCCCATGCCTTCATTTACCAATCAAATTGAGCCTCTCATTGTATGCTCAACTTCTTTAGACTTAGATCGAGTAAATCAAATAATGAACCCTTCAAGGGGGATATTGGAGATTGATATTCATACCCCTATTGAGTCCCTTGACATGCATTCCTTCTAGATAATTTTTCTTCCATCTAGAGAATACCTCTTGGAAGCCATTGATCGAGGTGTGTCCCTTGGCATGTATTCCTTATAGAGCTTTGTCCTCCTAGAAATCATGATCAAAGATCCATGAGCATAGTTCCTTTTCTTGTGTCAAGCTCGTTAAAAAATGAAACAAGGTGCTATGAACATTGTTCTTTTTCTTGTGTCAAGCTCATTAAAAAATGAAACAAGGTGCTATGAGCATAGTTCTTTTCTTGTCTCAATTTTGTTAAAAAAATGAAACAAATCCCCCTCTAATTGTTTCAAGTCTTTGACTAGATCTTGTAAATGTTGAGTTGAGTCTTTCAACTAATATTGTTAATGAACCTTCATTTCAACCACCTATTAGTAATTAGTAGTCTACTTGGGGCCCATATGCCTCTAGTCATCATGCTAGAATTAAGCCACTAGCCTTTGCAAGTCATGCTGGGGGCATGGGAACCTATCTCAAGCACACTTTTCTCTCCGTTTCAAGCTTGTGTAAAAATGAAACCTAACTTAAACACAAATTTCTCTTTGTTTCAAGCTTGTGTAAAAATGTTAACTATCTCAATTTTGGTTATTATTTTTAAGACTCGTTAAACTCATGAAAATCCCGAGCTTCTTTTGCTATCTTTTCATGCTTGTAAAACACACATGAAAATGACGAGTTATTTCAATATTTTCTTTCTTGTTAATTAAATTGAAAGTCGGTGAGGGATATCTTTTCCATTTTCAGCCTCATTAAGTTGTGATAAGGAGGTGAGTATACTTTTATCGTTTTTCGGTATCGTTAAAACTATACGAAAAAGAAACCCCTTGAAGTTCTCCTTAAACCCTTTTCAGACTCTCAAAGTATGAAAAGATTAGCGACTAAACTTGTTTCTTTTGTGCTCGTAAAAGTATATGAAGAAATGTCTATGTAGTATAAGTTTACCCCTTTATGGACCTACACAGAATATTTATGAAAAAGTTACACTTTAGTCAGTCATGACTAAAATATTTCTCCTTTGTATTGTTTTACACTTTTTTGGCCCTAGGAGACTAAACTTATGAAAAAGAATTCGAGTTACCCTTCACTGAACTTGTAAACATAAACAATGTAGGACTCGTCAATCATGATGAGACCGAACCACTCCTTCCCAAGGTTTGTTAAAAATACTTTGAAGCACTTATCCAAAGGATAGAATTATACTACAATCATATGTTATCCTTCTCAAGATTGTGTAAAAATAAATAGGTACTTTCCATAAATGGTGGGGAAAATTAGGAAAACTATATATAGAATCAGTATTTGGTAGTAAATATCTTGAACATGACATTCCTTCACTTTCATGTCTAATTGGGTTGGGAAGTCTACTTACTATATGTTAATCACACCTCCTTGAAAGTATTCATACTAGTTTTCGATCCCATATTGAGTTAGTGCTGCGAACTCTGTATAGTGTCGCCAATATGTTTAAGTGAAGTTCAACCTCATTGAAAATATTTTGCAGTACTTATATCCCTCTTCCGCACTGGTCATCCCCGGGTTAGTCCTGAATTACTTTGTTTGTCCTACTCAAAATATTGAAATCTATTTCATGTCATTGGTGAGGGATACATCAAGGCCCTTCTGCGACAAGTCACTTCCTATCGACTTCAACACATCATCTAGGAACTTGACTTAGAAACTCCCTTTACTGCCTTGGAATTTGCATACCTCAATGGCAAGTCTCCTCACTTTCGACGATAGGTTCACATCATTGGACTTCGATTGGAGGATTATATGAGTGTTTGAATTTAGATCATTCATGTACTAGTGTATCTTGAGGTCCATTGGCATTATTGGTGGTTCCTCTCACATATGTTAAGGATCCTCATCATTGAATGATAATTAGATGGTGTCTGCCATGTTCAAATTCGATATATTCATTCACATGGTTAAACTCATACTATCGAGTGGTAGTGAAAAATACCCTGGATCTAGTTCCATCTATCCAAGCTAGGAGGAGTTTTCATGACTTATGTATAGATCCACACTATATGATGATGGATATGCTCATATTGAGGCTATCTGAGCATGGATCCACAATGTATATCTAGTGGCCATGACCTTGATTTGTTTAGATGGATCATTTTACATTTCCATACTTAGGTCTACGAGTTATTTAGATACTATACTAAGTATGGAAATTCCTACCTCAGAGATGATCTCATGATGATATTGAATTGTAATCCTTGGTTGTTGATTTGCAGGTCTACAACCAATCAGTCTTTGATCCAAGCTTTTGCATGATGAAGTACTTCAATCTTCATATATAGCTTCTTAATTTGTGCTTTAGGGGGCAACCTATTACACATAATTTTGTCACACTAAGGAAAAAGACCTAAATCCATATCTCTCTCTATCTGATGAGCCCTTTTCAACATTCCCCTACAAAGAGTGGAAGAAGAGAAATTCTAAGAAATACAAGAATCCTGGATTACATTGCTAAAAACCCTAATTTTAGCCCTCATTGCACCTTTCCTATTGTCAAAGTGTGATGTCACACTTGTAACTATTAAAAAATGTAATGATCAACATAGTTTGATGGGCCAAAAAGTGCGATGACAAACTATACATGGGTAAAAATAAAAGGTAAATTCTAGAAGCCTTGTTCAAGAATATTCTTCAAATTGAATGAAATTGAGTTGTCACCTATTTGGGAATTATATCCACTTTGATGGATCCCATCCCACTTATTTGGGATCCTATATCCCCTCATTTTGGATCTCACCCCTTAAGAAGTAGATCTACAACCTCTTCTATTCGCCTATAGATACAGAGCAAACCAAAGAGGAGGAGGTTGGATTTTGAGGTTTCTAACTTACACATTCATGCCATGAAGTGAAGTATTTCCATGCTAAAGGAAAGACTACAAAATGGTGGAAGGGGACTTATGACATCAAGGCTTGGTTGGTAACCTTTCCTTCTCGATTATTTAATACAAAGTATACCGTTTTTCTTACGTTATGTGTTAAGTATTTACATGTATGTTTTATAATTCCTTGATCTTCTGATTAGTTAATACTTGAGATTTTATATATTATATGCTTTGATCCTTTGTATGTTTCTATGGTTGCAGGTTCCAGTGTTGGGGATCGAAAGTGGAGTGAGATCTCAAGCATAAAAGACCTATTTCGTTAATCAGGTGAGTGCTGTTCAAGTATTTTCTAGAGGAAAGGTAGCATACATTGTTTTGGGTTGTTCTAGATTTGATCATTGATTCTAGGGAGATCTCTCTTGTCCACAAGAAGGATTTGTCCAATAACACTTAAAGAAATAAATAATATTTTTTTAAGCCTAAATATTCAACTGGAAGAGGAAAAAATGACAGAAGGAATTGTGAGAATCTAGCTGAAGGAAAAGGGAGAAAATTATGAGATGATAAAAGATGAAATTGTTTCCTTAATAAAATAATTGGAGAATTCAATTGCTTAGTTGAATAAAATCTTTAGGTTTGAAAAAAGAAATTACTTAAGACCACCATTCACCACCTAGAAGTGACCATGATGAATAATGAGGTTTCCCATTTTCAGGCCACCATTGATGAGCTTTGTGAAGAAGTTTCTCCACTTCAAGTGGATAAGAACCACATGTTTGATGCATATCAATATTTGGAGGAAGATAACAATTACTTACTACTACATTTCACAGAGAATGATGAGACCATTTATCAACTACTAGATGTTGAGAAGAATGTTGATGATGAGATTCCAGGCTCACCTATTTATAATACACCTATTTTTCAGACAATGGATGTCTCCCCTTTTGATTCTTCTCAGGATTTAATAGTCACCAATGATGTTTCTCACAACTTTGAAACACACACGACAAGTATTGGATCCTAAATTTTGAGAAAAATGGGATATAATGGTGGTGGAGTTGTGGTATTGCTACCTCGTTGTCCTTAAATAACCCTATTAAACCTAGGGAAGTGATATTTGTTGCAAGTGGGATTCAAAGTGAAGAGAAATCCTTTGCTAATTGTGATGAACAAATTGATTAGTTGGTTGTTCCAACAATTGAGGATGTTGCTAATGACATTGCTGAGATGCCAAGATGTTCGACTCCTGTTTGTAAATCAAACATTTCCCTAGCTCTAGTAGACTAGAACTTTGTTCCTTAAAAATATACTCATCATAATAATAAGATACATTTAAATAGGAATTAGATTTCTTGGAATAGTGGTGATAATTCTTTCAGATATTTGTAGAAGCACCATGCAAGGATGAATTGTGGACTGGTGCCGAATATCCATTGACTATGGATGGATTGATGGATGGTCATGGAATTCTTTAAGAAACTACTTGAGGACTTCATACATATGTCTCTCCTCCATTGTACGATCATACAACACTACTTTGCCTTGCCAATAAAACATTGATAGTGGTTGATAGAGGATCGATTGAAGATACCAGTTGATGAAGTTTTGACTGGGTGGTTCAACAATTGTGCTTTGATTATTTCCTCAATTTTAGGAGTGTTTTGAAGTTATTGAGTTGACTAATCTATTAACAGATTAGTTAATGGATCAACTGGGATTTTTGTGATCAACTACCTCATGCTGTTGATAGATGTGATTGTGTACTACTATGTTTAATGGGACTATTGGCATAACAAATAATGTCAGATTGATATATAATGAAATGTTCTTTTCTAGTTGACTAATCAACTAGAACATGCTGTCTTGTTGTCTAGTTGACTGATAGACTGGGAATGTTTTTTGGATAGAAATTGGGAGAAGCACAAGTTCATGGGGAGCATACCTTTGTCATTGGTTTCAAAGGGGGAGAGTTGTAGATAGGGTGACTCGGTTTCAACACTCCGTGAATTGAGATATGTATGCTAGTATTATACATAGTAAGTGTGTATATAGGTGGGTATACCTCAAAACAATTGCATATACATTCTGAAGTTAATATTGATCAGGGTTTGCAGTGACTGCACATTATTTCTGTGGTGACTATTTAGCATCCAATAATGTGATTAATTGGTGAATGGTTGACACATGACAATATTATTTGGTTTTATATTGATTTGATATGATTACATTGGTTGAGATTCACTTAAGTGATTGGTTTTTTTCAGTATTCAATGGATTGATGTTTCAGTGATTCAATTGGTTTACAACGCTTCAACGATTCATATTTTGAGATTTAATATTTCAGATTGGCATATTGGTTTAGACTTGTTATTGGAATTTTGATGAAAGGTGACCTACATGTTTAAATGACTGATAGACAGGTGGATCTAGTGTGAAACATTCTGAAACGTGGTCGACAAGGTGCCGAGGGCTGCAACCTTCAGTAAGGGGGTAGGAGCTCCCTTCTGGTAGGAGCTAATAAATGTGATTAGGGGGTTGTAGTTCCCTTCCAGTAGGTGTTGAAGAACAAGTGGAGGTTGTAGACTCTTGTAGGTGGGTTCCTATGTGTTAGTAAGAGTCTGCCATAGTACGAGACGTAATGAAGATTTTCTTTATATAATAAGAAAGAAGAAGATAAAGACAACAACATCAGTGGTTTTTTCCCACATTGGGTTTCCCCCTAAAATACAATGTTCTCATGTGTTATGGTTCATCTACTTTCTACTGCTATTTACTACATACAGAATGACCAATGAATTAATAATGTGATGGTAAAGTCAATCATCTGATGGAAAGTATGAAAATTAAGTAAATTGGATATACGCAATTTTATTTCACTAAAGTTGTGTACACATGTGGGTTGCATGAATAACAATAGCGTACATATTTTTGAATGTGGAATTGAAAGTTAAAGTGAATTAAAAATACTGATTCACCCCCCATCTCAATATTTTTCCTAACAATTGGTATCAGTGCAGGTCCCTCGAAAGAAGCTTGATCACTTAAAGGGAGATCTAAAGTGAGAAGTAATATGGAAGGAGTATTTTCCACAAAGACACATTTATTTGGAACTAACTTTATGTTTTGGAAGGTCAAAATGAGATCGTATTTGCAAGCACTGGGAGCTGATGTATGGGTAGTAGTTGAAGGTGGATATCAATATCCAACCACCATTCCCATATATGATACAGGAAACAAGTAGTATGAGAACAATGCAAAGACATTAAATTCTATCTTGGGAGGATTAATAGAATATGAGTTTGTTAAAGTCATGCAACTGAGCACTGCAAAGTTAATATGGGATAAGCTTGTCCAAAGATATGAAGGTAACACTAAGGTAAAAAGTGCTAAACTTCAATCATACAAAATTTAGTATGAATCTCTTAGAATGCATGATGATGCAAGTACTATGATATTTTTCCTTATAGTAGATGAGATTGTTAACACAATAAAAGGTCTTGGCAATGAATTAAAGGATCCTGATATTATTGATTTTTTAAAAATCACTAGCCCCAAAGTTTGATTCCAAAGTCTCTGCCATTGAAGAAATGCATGATTTGAAGAACCTTACCCTTGAACAACTCCATGGTATCTTGGAAACTTATGAGATGAGAAAGGGGATACATTAGGTATTAAAGAAACAATCTTCAAAGCCACATACAAAGGGAAAGAAAAATAAAAGCCTAAAGATACAAGCTACATTTCAGATGAGGAAGAAACAAATTTTGTGAGAAAATTGCAAGTGGGGATTGGTAGATTCAAAGGTAAGATTCCCTTTAAATGTTTTTCTTGTGGAAGAGTAGGTCACTATGCATCCAAATGTTCATATAAAGAAAATCATGGTAAAGGAAAAGGAAAGGATGTTGTCAAGAAAAATGGAAAAAATAAATTCTCTACCAAGAAAAGTTTCTATTCTAATGAAGATAGTCAAAGCACATATGATGACCAGGAAGATGCAGATTCAGACTCTAACACTAGTTATAAATACTTATGGCACTTGAATATCAATCAACTAGTGAATCAAATATATTTAAAGAAGATAATTTAATGAAAACATTGGAGGAAATTGATAGACTCATGAATGCAGGCAAAGAACTGGAAACAAAAGAAAGTAGTATTGTCAAGGAAATGAACTTGGTAAAGTATTAATTAGTAGCAGCCAATATAATAACAAAAGACTTAGGAAAACAACTTCAAGACAAGGAAAGGCATTGTGAAAAGTTAGAAACAAAAAAATGTGACTCTAAGGAAGATTATGAGAAAACAAACAAATGGGTAAAGACATCTAAATCATAGAAAGGGTTATTAATGCACAACACTCTCCTATAATCAAGATAAAAATTGGATATCCACAAGATGATAAGGATCCACAAAATAATCAATCAAGTCACTCATAAAATAAGAAAACATCAAGATCAATCTCCAGGTACAAAAGATGGTTTTTTTCACTTGTAACTGATTTGGCCATAAGGACACTAATTGCAGGTCAAGTGATTGGAATGGAAGCTCACAAGCCTCTGGCTAAAAGATATGGTTAACCAAAACAATCTTGAACACATGATAAGAAATTGAAAACAAATTTGGAGAAAGGATCAATAGTCAGAGACGTAGGGAAGATTGTCCCCACTGTGGTCCATTGTTCTTAAAGCATACTTCTAACAATGACTGCATAAGTAAATATGAGGTACATATCCTCATGAAAAGCATATGATGACTATCAGGTCCATAAGATCAATGGTATATGATCTCAGGGGGAGCTATGCATGTACACCTTGATGATGCATCCATATGTTGTTATTTTGGTGATGTTTATATTACTGATGTTTCATTTGATGAAGAGAATGTGAACAAGAACAAACATGACATGTTCAGGGGGGAGTTTTGCCTATGAAAAATCAATATTTTACATTCTATACATAATTCTTATGAATGAGAGTCATGTATGTACATGGTTTCTGACTTATACAGTCACATATGCTTCTCTATGGTCATTAAGAAGTGACACAAATTCATGGGGAGCTTCTCATATGCTTCCATTAGTTCATTATTAACACTTTGTCCATAATATTGATTTGTTGCAATATGATAATGATGCCCATAAGCTGGATTATTGTTGTTGTTGGAGGATATTCTATCTGTATGGGGGAAGGACCTAACGGCACAAAATGTGGAATGATACTTCGGGGCCATAGGCAGCCATGGGAGCGTGAAACACTCTGCGGAAGAAACATGTGTTAACAAATGCTCCAAAGGTCCACTGGAAAGGAGCCTAGATCAGGTTGTTCAATGCAATTACGACGCAAAGGGTCCTCAGTAGGTGAGTTATCAGAATGAACCCAGTCAATTTTTAATTCCTCTTTTGATTCAAGGAAGGAAAGGGAAGGTTTTGGCCTCGGGTCCAATCCTTTTAGGAGGTCTTGAAGATATTGTAAATTTTGGGTCGATCTGAGGGATCCGAACCAGTGTGGAAAACGAACAGGGACCGGTAGTCATAAGATCCGTCAATGCCAAAAACCTGGTAAACCCTAGTCAGATTTCAGCTGTGGTTGTTTCTGAACCCGGAGGGTATGTGGAACTGAGGTCCAGTTTCAATATCTCCGGCTATGAGAGGCAAGAAGTGGTTCTTGACTCCACAAGCGTGATAGGGAAAGATTCAGGCGGCGAAGCAGTACCAGAAAATAGCCCCCAGAGGAATCCCTCAGAACAACAAGAAGGGATAACCCAGAATGTCGTGAATACCCAAACCAGGGAGGAGGGTTTTGTGGTAAATAAGTCAGGGGAAAAAAGGAAAAAACTGAAACCCATCAAGAAGAAGGACTTCGAAGCTAATTTAGTGCTGGGAATGGATGTGCAGGTGGATGAGGCCCTAGAAGTGGCTGAATGCACCCTGGTTGGAAGAGCAAGGGGTAAGAAGCATTCAACCCAATTCATTAAAAACTGGGGAGAGCAGAAATGGCAGACGGATCTAGTTAAAAATTTCAAGGTCTCGACCTTAGCAAAGGGATGGTTCATGGTGAGATTCGAGAATAAAGAAGTAGCAGGCTAGGTAATGGAGAGAAATTGGGCATTCGGCAATTTTCCAGTATTATTCAAGAGATGGAGCCCAATGTTTGATGCTTTGCATGAAAGAACAAATGCCTTTCCAGTTTGGGTACGTGCTCTAGGATTTCCTTCTTTCCTCTGGGTGGAATCGGTATTCAAGTCTATCGGGAACAAGTTAGGCACCTTTCTGGAGGCGGACATGTCATTTCTTCAAACCCATAACATGGCGATGGCCCGGATACTGGTAAATCTAAACCCCAGGGGAGGTCTTGTGGAGAAGATAAACATCCAGTACAGAGAATACATTTTCGAGCAGCTCCTTGAGTATGAGCATCTTCGTTTCAAATTTCATAGATGTCACGTTTATGGACACTGAGCAAGAGACTGTCCCCTAGGAAAACGTCGAAGAAGGAACCAGAAATTAATGGAAGGAGAGGGCATGGAAGCAGATCAGTTTTAGTCTGTACAGAAAGTGGAAATAAAGGAGAACCTGGTGGCGGAGGCAATGGAGGTGGACAATCATCAAGGGGAGAAGCAATTAGAGCAGGCCGCAAACAGCTCTCCAGTCAGGGAGGGAATGACCGGAACAGGGCTCGATAATGAAGGATCGACTGGAACTGGGCTTGTCAATGGAAGTCTGACTCAGGATCCTGTCAAAGAACTGCCAGCATCCACAAATACCACTCCTATTGAAGACATTTCGGGTATGAGACTAGACTCAAGTAACCCATCTTTAACTCTTTCTGAAACTAAATATGATTGCTTGATTACTAGTTTGCAAAATAAAAAACGCACGCTTGATGATCAATTTCATGTTGAAAACTTTGTTGAAAATATCACGGCTGCTATCCCTTCCATTGATTTGAACTGTGATGATGATCCGAATGAGGAAGCTAAACCAATTTTGGCCTCCCTTACATGTCATTATAATCTTCGGTCTTTAGATTAAAAACCTGAGTGATTAGGATCGATTGGTGGAATAGGCAGAACGTCCCCTCAAAAAAGGAAAGTGAGGGGCAGGAAATCGCTCTTATCTAAAGCTTAGGTTAGAGAAAAGTTTGATGTGGCAGACGGGAAACAAATGTCAATACATGGGGCGCTTAGAGCTGTGAACCCCCAAGAGATAGTAATCAAATGATCTTGTTATCCTGGAACTGCAGAGGGTTAGCCAGTAAGCCCAAAAAACTGGCTTTAAAGGAGTTGGTCTTGAGTTCAAAACTAGATTTTATACTTCTACAAGAAACGCTAGGTAAAAGTATAGAAGTAGAAATAGCCCTTATGTCTTTGTTCTTGGGATGGCAGTTCACAACATTGGATTCAGTCGGCCACTCGGGAGGCTTGGCTATTGGATATAGAGAAGGAAGAGTGAGAATCTTAAACCAATGGGGCTTGGAGCATGCAATGGGAATTGAGATTCAATCTCCAGATTTTGGTTTTCCTCTTACAATCTTAAATATCTATGGGTTTTGTCAGGGAAGGATGGATTTCTGGAACAATCTTCTGTCAAAAGATATAATGGGAAGCAACAACATGGTTTTGGGTGGAGACTTAAACTTCTCAATAGGGAGTGCCGAGGCCTGGGGACCTGCGGCAAGAGAGGACCCTCTAACAGACTTTTTTCTGAACGCCATAACCACTCATAATCTAATAGATGTTAATCTTATCAAACTGAAACCCACTTGGAGGAATCGAAGAGTTGGAGAAGCCAGAATTGCTAAGAGACTAGATTATTTTCTTTTAAGTGAAAATCTGACTACCAGTATCCCTATGTTTAAGCAATGGGTGGGAGAGGGGGGAAATTTGGACCATTTCCCAATCTTTCTAGAGTTATCCAAGCTTCCTAGGAAACCAACATCGTCTTTTAAATTCAATGCATCATGGTTGCAAGGGAAATCCTATGAAAAGCTGTTCAGTGAAACATGGAATCATCCAGATGGAAGCTCCCAGGAAGGGAAATGATTTCAGTTCATGGAAAATTTAAAAAAGCTAAAGAAAGCAACTATTGAATGGGCAAATACAAGGAGGGAGAGACAGAAAGAGGAATTAGCCCAAATCAATGAAGAGCTCCAAAGGATGGAATGTACGGAGACAGATGGCTACGAATCACAGGAGTCAAAAGAGAAAATTTTACTGCTTGAAAAACAGAGGGATCAAATTCTACTGGCAAGAGAAGAGGAATGGAGGCTAAAGAGTAGGGCAATATGGCTGAAGGCTGGGGATGAAAATATGAAATTCTTTCACAACTATGCAAAAGGGAGAAAAAATGCAAATACAATCTGGAAACTAAAAAACAAGGAGGGAGAAGAGGCAAACACCTTCGAGGAACCCTCTCTTTTGGGGAGAAATCACTTTCAGAACCTATTTGCGGATCAAGGGGAAATCACAATAGCAGAAGTAATCAGGATTTCCCAATGTTTCCCTAGATATGTAGAGGAGGAGGAAGCAGAGAGTTTAATGAATGAAGTTACAAAGGAGGAAGTTGAATGTGTTATCAAATCAATGGAAAAAGACAAGAGTCCAGGACCGGATGGGTGGACCATAGAGCTCTTCCAACATTTCTTTGAACAAATTGGGACATAATTAACAGAGGTAGTGGAAGAGTCTAGGAAAAGAGGAGAGGTATACAGTCCATTTAACACAACTTTCATAGCACTTATACCGAAGAAGGAAACTTCAGACACTTTTGAAGACTTCAGGCCTATCTCCCTCTACAACTGTATATAAAAAATCATTGCCAAAGTGATCGCAGTAAGAATAAAACCAATACTTTCAAGATGTATCACAAATGAGCAGTTTGGGTTTTTGGATGGTCGTCAGATCCACGAAGCTATAATAGTGGCACAGGAAACTATTCACAGTGTCAAGCAGATGAAAAGGAAGGGAGCAGTGATAAAAATGGATTTATCAAAAGCCTATTATAGAATAAACTGGGTTTATATAAGGATTCTTCTCACCCATTTAGGATTTAAATATGATTTCATCAGGTGGATAATGGGATGCATATCAAACGTTAGCTTCACACTACTAATAAATGGTGCAGCCTCGCCTTTTTTTAAAAGCTTCAGGGGGTTAAGACAAGGCTGTCCTCTGTCACCACTACTCTTCCCACTGGTGGCAGAAGGTCTGAGTCATCTGATCCGATTAGCTAAAAGGGAGGGAGAAGTAAAAGGATTGGAAGTAGAAGTCAACATGTTTATCTCACATCTCTTGTTTGTGGACGATATCTTATTGTTCACCAATGGAAACCTGAATGAAATCAGGGAATTAAAAAATATCCTGGACCTCTTCATGAAAGCAACTCGTATGCAAATAAATTATGGAAAGTATCAGCTTATCACGGAAGGTTTAAATAGGCTTGAGAAAAACCAGATCTCCTCTCTTCTTCCTTTTGATGCGCTTAGCATGGAGAATCCCTTCAAATATTTAGGTTTTTGGCTGAAGCCTAACGCTTACAGGAAGCAAGACTGGAACTGGCTGGTAGCCAAAATCGAAGCCATAATATCACACTAGAGTTTCAAATGGCTCTCCCGAGCAGGAAGACTGACTTTTATCAAATCGGTGCTACTAGCCATGCCAGTCTATTGGGCTGCATTAACATGGGTTCCAAAATGGATTCTAGGGAAAATAAATAGAATCTGCAGTAGATTTCTCTGGGCAGGCTCAAAGGAGGACTCTGTTCTTCCATGGGTAGCATGGGATAAAGTAGCAAGACCAAAATAATGGTGTGGATGGGGGATTAAAAACCTCACTGATTTCAGCATATCACTGGCAGAAAAATCATGTTGGAGAATAATGAAAATGGAAAATCTTTGGACAAAAGTGGTAAAAAGGAAATACATAGACCCTAATCCTTTAAAAGAATGGATAAGGAACCCAACTAAGTAGGAGAAAAATGTTTCGGTGGTGTGGAAAGCCACCGTGGAGGCGTTCAAGGTGATTGAACAAGGGCTGGCATGGCAGATTGGAAATGGGGAAAACCTGAGGATTGGGAAAGATCCTTGGGTTGGATGCAATGAAAACTATGGCCTCTCTCCTGGTCTAATCAGTCATCTAGAATCAAAAGGTATCTTGCATCTCAGTCAGATTGAGAAAATTGGTTCCTCCTCAATATGGGGGCAAGCCTGGAAATTTGGAGAAGATCTAGGCCTTCGTCCAGCCTGGTGGAATGAGTGGAAGGTATACATTGAAGAGCTATCTCGGTCAAATGTAAGGATAAAGGACAGACAAGATCAGCTGGTCTGGGCACACGTGGAAAATGGATCTTATTCCCCAAAATTCAGATACAAATTTCTAATGACTAGAAAAGGATGGGGAGATCCGGAATGGTGGGTCAAACTGATATGGAAACTCAAATGCCCAGCAAAAGCCAGACTTTTCTTTTGGTGTATTCTAAAAAGGAAAATTCCTACATGGGATATTCTTCAAGCTAGGTATAAACAAGGGCCGGGGAGATGCCCTCTATGCAAGTCTGATTCTGAAAATATAAGACGTATATTCCTTGCATGCCCTTTTGCCAAAACAGTTTGGGTGGAGGTCGGGAAACTTATTGGAAAAAGGATTGAATGGGAGGGGGAAAATGTTCAGGAGGTATGGGATAAATGGTGGTGCAATTATCCTGATGGGAAAATGAGAAATTTACCACCTATCATCTGCTGGGGAATCTGGATTGCAAGAAACATGAGTATTTTCATGGAAAAGGAAACCACGGCCGAATCGATTGCAATTCAAAGTACTTCTATCCTCGAAAATATCCCAGATTCTGAGGAAGGAAAGAATACTAGGCAGATAAGGGAGGAACCGATTAGAGAAGGAATCCCATGGGCATATTTTGACGGGGCTTCACAGAACAACACAGCAGGAGCATGCATGATTATACATTTAAACGAAACCCAGTCCTTAAAAGCTTCTGTAGGGCTAGGCACAGGGACAAACAATTTTGCAGAACTCTCAGCCTTAAAACTTCTTCTATGCTGGATCATTCACAGGAACATTCTCACAGTTCAGATCTTTGGAGATTCTTTATCTATCATTAAATGGGTCAATGGACAAAGTAGATGTCACAATTATATGCTCAGACCTTTGTTAGAAGAAATTCTGTCCTTGAAACTCTCTTTTAATGTGTTTTCAATTTGCCACATCTACAGGGAGTGAAATGTTACAGCAGACAACCTTTCTATGGAAGGTTTACAGCAGGTTATGGGCAGTTGGAAAGTAGTGGAAGAAGATCAGGGACAGATCCGTGTGTCGGATCAACCACCTCACACTTAATATTTTACTTTATCTTTTCAGTTCTAAAGATTTTTATGATATTACAAAACACTTGGAAACTTATTGTTTTTTGAGATAATGGGGGTCAAGCTACACAACAATATTATTTTGAATGCTTTTTCTATTTTCGTTTTGGGCTGTTTTCCTCCTAAGCGGAGGCCCAGGAAATAGAAAATTGTCATACCCAGATGGTTCATTTTTTTTGGACTGTTTATAGATCTTGATAGGCTGAAAGCGTTACTGTATATTTATACGCCTTTCAGCTGATATTTTAGCCAGATTTTGAGGTGCAGAAAACACTGTCTTTTTGTAGCAGCTATATGAGAACATCATACAACAAACGGAATGCCTTTGGCATATACTTGTAACTTTTTATGTTTAATGAAAAGTTCGCTTTTTTCCTTGGAAAAAAAAATATTGATCATGGTTTACAATGACTACACATTGTTTTTGTGATGCCTATTTGGTATCCAATAGTGTGATTATTTAGTGAATGGTTGATGTGTGACAATATTATTTGGTATCACATTGATTTGATATGATTACATTGGTTGATATTCAATTCAATGATTGGTTTGCTTTAGTATTTAGTGGCTTGATGTTTTAATGATTCAGTTGGTTTACAATGCTTCAATGATTCAAATTTTGAGATTCAGTATTTCAGTTTAGCATATTGGTTTGGGATTATTATTGGAATTTTTATGAAAGGTGACTTGCATTTTTGGATGATTGATTGACAGGTGGATCCAATGTGAAACATTCTGAGACATGGTCCACAAGGTGCTGATGGTTGCAACCTTCAATGAGGGGGTAGGTGCTCCCTTTTGGTAGAAGTCGGTAAACGAGATTAGGGGGTTGTAGCTCCCTTCTAGTAGGTGCTGGATAATGAGTGGAGATCATAGCCTCCTGCAGGTGGGTGCTTGCATGTTAGTAAGAGTTTGCTCTAATACAATATGTAATAAATATTTTATTTATATAATAATAAAGAAGAAGACATAGACGACAACAATGGTAGTTTTCTGCCATGTTGGGTTTCCACCTAAAATACATTGTTCTCATGTGTTGATGTGTTTATCATGTGTTATGGTTCATCTTCTTTCTACTGCTATTTACTGCATCCTTAATGACCAATGACTTAATAATGCAATGGTAAAGTTAATCATCTGTTGGAAAGTATGAAAATTAAGTAAATTGGATATACACGATTTTATTTCACTAAATTTGCGTACACATGTGGGTTGCATGAACAAAAATAGTGTACAAATATTTGAATGTGAAATTGAAAGTTAAAGTGAATTAAAATACTGATTCACCCCCCGGGTGCCCCTAAAGTATTTTTCTAACAGAGGCATTAATATTGAGTGAGATGTGAAGAAATTGTCAGTGATGGTGGAGAAGGGTTTGGAAGTTCAAGTTCATATTTCAGCCTTGAATGTTCATGTGGCTTGTATTAACAAACAATTTTTTTTACTTGGGACAATGTTATCTACTAAATACTTAAGATATAACATTAACCGTATTACACACAATCTACACAAATGTGAGTGTGCAGCATAACTCCAACATAGATAAGAGATATGAGTTACATAATAAATCAAAGAATACAATAGGCTCCTCTAAATATCTCAATACATTCATATATACAAATTACATCTTCCCCTCAATAATGACTACATGAGATCTATATATACTTATGTTGAGAAGACACCTATCCTGTGAGGGGACAAGGGTGAATCCATATAAGACAATTTTTACTTATTTAAACATTCATGAACCATAAGAAAGAAATCATATATGATATCTATCATTGCAGAACATGGAACAAAATATTTATGTGGAAACCCTTTTTGGAGAAATCCACAACTTCTTTTTATAATTCTTTGTAGTCACCAACCTACTATTAAAATATTTGTAGGCACCAATCAACTAGATACACCAATATCCACTGGTACAAATTTGGTAAGCACCAACATACTCTTCCATATCTTCATAGACACCAATCTACTAGAGACACCAATCCCCACTTCGAAGCACCAACTCAACAAGAGACTCCAATCTCTTTGTTTGTGGGTTAACTTTCCCAACACTTGCTAATTTTTTTCCTGTTATCAAGAGAAAACTTGTATGGCATGACGCATGTCTAGTTAATTATATATGACTATGATTTTTTCACACTTTGTTTTCAACTACATAATAGAAAAGTTTTGAAATATTTATTGCACTTGTGTTATCTCTAAGTATTGAAAATGAATGATCATATTCTACCTTAATATCTCTGAATTTATACTTCATCTAAAGAATTTGTGTGTAACATGATGTTGTTGATATATACTTTACCTATGCTGTGGATAGAGAAATCGAACATTGTTTCTTGCTCAAACAAGACATTAGATTGTTACCTACAAATAATGCTTTCCTGTTAGTCTGAAGAAACCGATGGAAGTTAGTGGCTTGATGAGCCTATTAGATTGGAAGGATTCACTCTGGTGCTTGTGAGGGATGAAAGAACCAACAGGAGTTGCCTTCAGGCTAAAGCTCTCGTGCTTGAATCACCAATGAATCACTTGGAGAGTGATTTATTTACCCAATAACAACTTAACCACTAATGAACCTTCCTTATTGTGGACTCTCTTCTCTTGAAAAGTGAGCTGAATTTCTCTGCACTATGGTACCTTGACATGAATTTCTTTATTCTTGAAATGCTAGAATGATCATGTGGGTAGCTGGTGGATGAAGGAAGTGTGACATGGTGAAATCCTGTTTCAGTTGTTCTATGTGTTAAAAATCCCACAAAAGCACTCCACCTTAAGCATTATAATTTGGCTTGGGGGTGACGACTGTAAAAAAGACTTTGCTGCAACTTGTCTATGGTTGGGTGGAGAGTTAGAGTCCCATTCTTAGTTTCCAAATTTTTTATAAGATAAGTATAATGTTATGTTTGTGCTTGTGACTACTACACTGTCTCTATTGTTTTCTTTTGGTTAATGACATGCTAATGATGAGGAGTGCTAGTTCCTTCATATGTTAGTTATATAAATATTGTGCAGGCTACATGCTAGTAGTGATGTTAAATTTAATGCTCAAATGTGTGATTCTTGCTTGTGAATTAAATGGGAACTGAGATTTCTTGTCTACATGTGAAATGTAAATTCCTATAGGAAGTTGGGCATTGTATGATTCCCGTTTTATTTCATGAGTTTGTTGTCTGTTTATTAATAGCCCAAAAGATTAGTGGATATCTGAGATAATATGGGCTTGATTTATGTTTATAAATATTATCCTGAGATGTTTGTATACCTCTGAATTGCGATGAGCTTGAAATTTTTCTAACAAGCCTTAGTGGTTATGACCAGGAAAACCTTGTTCTATTTACTACATTTCTTATACAATAGGCACTAATACTTGTTCCTTTCAATTAAAGCTCATGAAGGATAGCACTACAAGGATGTGGATTCACACATGTATTTTCATATATATAGATTAAATACGTTCATGCTTGCAACAAATCATGAATGTGGGATGGGGAAGGCTCATTTATAAGAGTGCGGGGAAATGATTTCATATACCTAATAATCATTCGGGGGCTTATGTATATATTATCACCAATTCCCTTATATATATCTATATATATATATATATATATATATATATATATATATATATATATATATATATATATATATATATATATCTATATATTGTCTCAATGTCAAAGAAAATATTGTGTTGCATGCGACCAAGGCTCGTGACTGTGATCCTTTAGGATATGTCACCCCAACCTATCTACTCCTTCAATATTTGGGATAGCTCTGCCGTCATATGGCCACTCTCTGTTGGATTCTAATGGATATGTGTATTCCATCTCCATGTAATCTTAGAGCCTTGTTAGCCATAATTTTACTTTGGAGCACGCATTTGTTCCTCACAGGAGACGAACTATGGGAATGTTAGTGCCAGTCTTTGAAGCCTTCCTCCAATGATCAAACATGCTCTTACAAAATGACTTTAAGGTGTCAAAGTAAAATTTTGTCATTTCAGTGAGTTTTCTAGTAAAATTTGGTCATTAGGTATTAGGTTTAGGATTTGTTTTCACTCCTTTCAAAGTTTTCCAAGTGTCAGCTAATGTCACCATTCGGATGAGTGTACCATCATTCAAAGAGTTTTCATCATCATTTCAGGTTCCAATGTGTCATTTTACACCTTCTTTGTGCTTCAGTTGTGCTTAGGTAAGGCACATTTCCCTCTCATAGGGTTTTTGTTTCTGAGCAAGACAAAATGAATTTGGAAAAAGTGAGAGAGGTTTTTGTCCAAAATAGGCCAATAAAGAGAAACCTCCTTCACTTTTTACACAGGTGTCATGGTTTTAGAGAAATGTCAAAAATATAGTTGCCTCAGGAGGGTTGCTCCTCCTCTGGAGTGACCTTGGTAAAATCGAGATTTCTCCTAGGTTGGTTGGCCAAATGACTTGTTTGATGAGTCAAATGATAAATATACATAAAGCGCTTTCCAACGAGATATCTCATGCCCAATTTGGACTCAAGGAAGGCCTCCAAACGTGGTATGAAAAAAGGCACTACGCATTGGATGGTTCCTCTCAGTGCAAAATAACACTGGCGTTGCGCATTAAATTGGCGCTGCGCACTTGTTGGGGAAGACCAAATTGCTGCAAATCTCCTCCAAACTTCTCAAAAATCACTTTGATGCTTGTGCCAAGTAAGTTTACCATTCCTCCTTACTAAGAAAGAAGTGTGCTTGATTTCTTGAGTGTATTGGGCACCATTTCATAGTAAACCCTATTGGCATTGAAAATTTCTCTCATAAACCCTAAATAAGCTAAAGCTACCTCTCATAAGCCAAAAAAGGTCATTTTATACTCTTCTCCTTCATTTACACTAAGTTTACTAACTCTTTTTCACTATCCATCACTCATCAAACTTCATTCCACTAAACCCTAATTTCTACATCAAACCCTAGCTCTAATAACTGTTCACTTACCCAAATTCCCAATTCTTACATTCCCATTACCCCCATTCCCTTATCAACCCTATACCCTAACTCCTTCAAACATTCACCCTCACCTTACATCTCACTTACTTTATATTTTAAAATCTCTTCATACTCATCTGTTTTCACTACAAACTTCATCACCCATCTTATTACCAAAAGCATGGAGAGAGATTCAAATTATGAGAGGGAAGAGGAAACTCTTAGTGATTCTTCCAAAGAAGCTCATGTGCTAATAAAAAACCTAAAAAGGATCACTCATGCCAAATTTCAAGAAATCTGGAGAAATTTTTGACATTTTTGAATTTTTGAAATTGAAAAACAGGGTTTTCCAATAGGTGTGGCGCTGTGCTTTTGATGGGGACATCCTCTTGAAAAATGGCTTACATATCTGGAATCAACATGGAAAAATAGGTAAACCTAGAAATATTGAGAAATTTTGGATAAGGTATTGGCCTCCAAAAGGGAAAAAAACACCTAAAAGGTGCCCTCTCTGCCAATTTTTTGCCACACAGGAAGCAGTTTTGGGAGAATCAACTTTTGGAGGGGCAAATGAGGTCCAAATCAGAAAAATAAAATTGTTCCAAAAACCAGATAGACAGGTCTTTCCAACAAGCCAACTTGTATCTGATTTGGACACCGGGAAGGCCTCCAAAACTGGCCCTCAAAAAGTGTTGCGTATTAAATTTTTGGTGTTGCGCATTAAATTGATTTTGCCAATTTTGCCTGATTTTCTAGATTTTTCCTAGTTTTCTTTGGAGATCACTTTTTCCTCATTTCTTGGTAAATTTAAGCATGGTAAATGATTAATTTGATGTAAATATGGATGAAAATCACTTCATAGGGTAGATATATCAAGTTCCAAGTGGTTTTGAGCTGTAATGAATTGGTTTCCTTGGTTTTAAAGGCAAGTTGTTCCACTGCTTATATTCCTATTCTTAGTTTAGATATGGTTGAAACCACCCCTCTTCTCATGGATTCGACCCTGATAACTAGCATGAGTGGTTTCCTTGCCTATATTATGTAATTTCTTAGTCATTTGTAAATGTTGGACTTTGGCAGAAGTGTTGGCACTCATTGAACATTTGTATCAGCAGTTTGGAAAGGAATAAAACCAGGTTTCACAGCTATTTTTGTGGGATTCTTGTGACAGTGAGTTTATGTATTGTTTCTTCTTTGTAATGAGTTTATTATGATGTTTTATATGTATCCACATCTCTCTCTCTCTTCTAAACTACATGAATCAAGGTGAATAGACAAAATACACTAATCTACAGTTCTTTATCTTGGGAATGCATTTGGTTTTAAATGTTTTAAACTGTTTGAAGAGGATTCATAGTTTCTTTATGCCCTCCTCAAATCCTCAGCTGTCTTAATCTATCACTTTAATCCATTTCTAGTACATAAACCCTTGTCTACCTCACCCCACAGGACATCACTGTATCCCTGAGTTGATTTCCTAGACCCAATCCGCCTTCTCCAATTGATCTAGCAACCAAAGCCTAAAAATCAAACCAGAAACCCTGAGCTACTATACCTAGCATAAAATATACATTAAATTCAATCATCTCAAGTCATAATTTCAACCATCCTAACTAAGATTGATAAGGAGAGAGCCCTCTCCCGACCTGGTAGGGCTAGCTACCAAGTTAAGCGTGGTTTGATGTTACCCTAGACCTGCCTTCCTTCAGCCTGAGGTAGATCTAGGCACTAACAGGGAACATGAAAGTTCCTACCTCTATCATGTAACAATCTCCTAACATGTATTTGGGCACGTTACCCCAACGTTTTCGTTAAGGCCTCCACGTCCATCGACAAGCCCACATCGTTATAGTCCTCATCATCCTGACAAGTTTGGATGATGCTTTTGAATGTAATGCTTGCAAATGAAGTCTCGAGGTGAGGTGGAAAGGGTGACCCACACTCATGTGTAATAATCAATCATATGTATATATGTGTGTGTGTGAAGGTTCCCTTTTAGCCTTGTGAGAAACCAAGAAGGGTCAACCCATGACCTATAGTATAAACAAGTCAACATTTGACAAGTGGCTTATGATTTGGACAACCACGAGGGCTCCACATGGGTGCCATGTGGAAACTCAATAATTGGCCATAAATTTGAACGACCATACTCGTTAATCTAAGAGCCAGATTGGGAAAATTTTTATATCTCCAGAATTGTATCGACAAGATGAACACATCGAAATCGCTTGTTTTGGGTATGTTAGAAGTATAAGAAAGAAAAAATAAAATTAGATCCCATTTTCATAACGTGACTACGAGAGTCAGGTCATCATAGTAACTACCTCCTGCTAACCATAATTTGAGCGGGGATAGTAGGGGGTATGTTACAAAGTGGTATCAGAGCATCGGGGTTCAACAATTGGACTTGATGGACTCTAGCACAGGAAAAATAGTAACAAGGTTCCTTGAAATCCCTTGGGAATCAGTTGGTACTCTGTTACAAAGTTAACAAAGAAAAGGGGGTTTCATATTGAATTTTAGAAGATGTATAAAGCAAATGTCTAGGTGTTAAAAGTTGGTCTATGATTGAGTTGATTTCATGTATGGTTGAAATTCTTTCCTTGTGATTTAATTATGTAGCATAATACTAATGTGTGACCTAATCTTATTATTGCATATGCTAATGATCTACCCTAGTTTTTATGTTTTAAACTGATATGATTGGTTTCAACCAACCACATATCAACAACCTTCTGAGAGGAATCAAGGTGATAACCTTCCTTAGGTGTATTGAGTTTTATTAAGTCTAACAGGGGTGTGTGTGCATGGGAGCAAACGAGGATCACTAAGAACATTAGATGATTTTATGAAATAAATCCTTAAGACCAAAAAATGAATGGTAAGATGGTAGAATATAGTTTTTACCACACGCCACATGGACAAGAAGAAATATTAGTTGACCAAGGGGGAGGGGTAGACTCTCCTAACTTAATGGATACCTTGAGGAGTTTGAGGGTAGAAATAAGGAGCTACAAATATGAAAATGAGAGGCTTGTCTAAGCATAAGAGAGATAAGGAGTTAATGCCATCATATTCCAAAATTTATCAAGCTTGCAAAGACAATGGAAACAACTCTTGGGTACTAGTCATGGAGACAAGCAAATTCCCTTGCGCACAGAAGAAATGACTAATGGAGCAGGTGGAAATTGATGAAGAAAGAGGCACCAGGTGAAGGGAGGCACTTTGTTGCAAACTCCCGAAAGATAGTCAAGCATCCACATCCAGTAGTAGGAAGACCAATTCAGTTGGCCACATCCTCACCATCATCGCCACCATCATTGGCATAAAGACAAGGGAGGAAGAGAAATTGTGCCATAAGAGTTCAAGAGGGACAAATATCCCACATTTGATGGTGAATTAAAGAAGTCAGAGGATAAAAAATTCTAACTATTGGGGATGAAGAAATTATTTCGAATACTTGATTATTTCGAAAATATGAAAGCCAATATTACTACCTTTAGCCTAAAGGGAAAGGCTGACATCTGGTGGGAATACTTGAAGGATGTAAAGGGGATAACAGAAGAAATTTTTTATTGGAGGGAGTTTGAGGAATATTTTTGGAGAAAGTATCTATTTGAGAGGTACTTTGACAGTAAGGAAAAGAAATTCTATGAGCTTAAATTGGGCCATATGTCAGATGATGAATATGCCACCAAATTTCAAGAGCTGTTGAGGTATGTCCCTTACCTTAAAGAAGAAAAATCAAAGATTCATAGATATGACAGTGGACTTCCATCATTCTTCAAGGATAGGATTGAGTTCGATGAACCCAAAACATTAGAGGATGCAATCCGAAAGCTGAAACAATATCACGAGGAGTCCAAGTGCAAGCCTGATTTTAAACCCAATTGGAAGTCTAGGAGTGGTGCCAAGTTAAGAGGAAAAAGAAAGAAGGCAATTATTAAATCACATACCACCCATGCTACTAAAGAGAGTCAACAAAGGCTCAACAATATTGGAAAAGACCATTCTACTCAGAAGGAGCTAAGAATTATGGGAAGGGTCCATATAAGTTCCAGACGTGTGAAGAAAATAATTTGAGACAAGATTTCCCATAGTGTAAGCATGCTAGCCAAAAGTTATATACAATGCATAGGAAGTGCATACTATGGGATTCCTAAGATCTATGCAAACACTGGAAAAACAACAGATAGATCATCAGGCTTACATAATTGAGATGGAAGGTAAGGTTTGTGATGAAATTATTTTTATTTTAACTGACCCTAGTTTTAATTATAGCCATGTAAGCCTAATTCTTGTGGAATGATGCCAATTGAACCAAAAACCACATGATGAATCATGGATATTTCAATTAGCTATGGGAATAAAGAAGAGGGTCAAAGATTGGGTGAAGGCATGTCAAACTGAATTAAATGGGATGCCAATAATGGAAAACCTCAATGTGCTACCATTGGGTGCATACAACATGTTGCTAGGCATGGATTAGCTATATGCACACATGACCAAAGTTGAATGCTTTGAGAAATAAATTGAGTGCCTGGATGAGCATGGAGAAAGGAAGATATTACAAGGGAAGTGTTGTGGCAAAATTCACACACAAGGAGCTATTGCTCTGCAACCTTATGGCCCTAGCAAGGTTTATAGACAACAAAATATATGACTAACTCAATCACAAAAATGAATTTCGATCTATATGCTCATGCAGTAAAACATGCATGTCGCCCTGCACTAAAGGTTTGATCTCACACTTGCAACCCTCACATATTAGTGAAGGGTGTTGGGTTCGATGCATAAAGTCTATGCTCTGGCCAAGAGATATTACGTCTTGCAATAGATCTACTACATGCACATATGCATCACAAAAAAAAGACCAAAAATAGCCTTCCATAGAAGACTGTTAGCTTAAATAAACATTAACATGTATAATCAACCAAAAGCATAAACTTATAGGAAAGGGAAAATGTAATTTCATTAATCATAAACAAAATGGTATAATTATACCTTTAAGCATAAGATATCCTCTCCAGAATCCAGTAGATTCTCCCCCTCTCCGAGCTAAATGACCTCAAAAACAAATGGATCACAAAGTATGAATCAAAGTAGTAGCATGACGATACAATTATTTCCCTTGCTCTCTCTACTCTACAACACATCCCTTTGATTAGCTACCTTTTTTTCTTATAAGGACTGTTTTAGTTTATTTTTCTCCATTTATTTTGAAAACGTCACCATTATTTATTGGGATGACACTATTTTTGGCATTGTTTGCGCCCACCAATACATTTAAGCGCTAAATTAGGCGCTAATAGCACTAGAAATAGTGCAAGAAATAACAATATAAATAATGCCATAATTTGAGCCATATTTAGTTCCCTTTTTAGTGCCTAGCTCCCTTTTTAGTGCGAATTTAACACCAGATATGCCTAAATTATTAATTAATTGAGGTATTGGGGGTTAAGTGGATAGGGATTTGAGGAATATGGGATTTATGGATTTGGGGTACAAGGTTTAAAGGTTAAGGGATTAGAGGTTAGGGTTTAAGGGATTAAGGGTCAAGAGGTAAGGGATTTGGTGCTTATGAGTTAGGTAGTGTTGGCATTCATGCGTGTTGTAGTGTTGCATATGTGCTGTTGGTTGACATTGATGTCAACCTAATTGCTTGGTTTTTCGGCGAGTTTATTATGCATATGTATGTGTGGCTGCAAGTGGCTTGTGTATGGATGATGTGTAGATGGTCCTTGTCATGTCTACTAGTTTGGAATAAATTGGAGAAGTGATAATCTTCTTGATAATGTTGCTGCATATAGGTGTTGGTGGCTGCCACAAGAGTTAGAGTTGAGGAGCCTTCATAATTAGGTCAACATGTCTCGGTTAGGTCCACATGTTGATGCTATGATACATAGGGTTGGGAGAGGACCTACAAGTGTTAGTGAATGCTTGAGATCATTGTACACGTGTTGTAGGATATATGACATGTTTTGGAGATGCATATTGATGGTAGAGTTGTTGTGGGGCAGTTTTATGGCCCAAGTGCTAATATGGTTGTTGGTTGGCATCCAAGTCAACCCAGTTTGACTTATGATGATGATAGTGATGTGGCAGTGACTTGGTGAAGTGTTGTAGAGGGGTCAGTGACTTCTAGAGGTCCTACAAAGGCTTTTCAGTCTCTAGATGAAGCTTGGGTAGGTTTTGAGCCAAGGAAATATGATTTTGACCATCCTATGCCCCAGTTAGATGGATGATTGGTCACTAGAGTGACTGAAAGTCTCCAATTGTTGGGAGATAGGCTTGTGGGAGCAACTAAGGATCTCTAATCAAGTTTTGATTGTGTTGTGCGTGTGATCGATATTTTTTACGATAATTTCTTCGCATTCCTCATGCAATTCAGCTAATTTTGGTAGCTTGGCGAATATTATGGTTAGAAATTTGCAGAAAAAGTCAGAGACAAGTTGTGGGGTCTCTAGAAGTTGATCAAAGTTGAAAATATCAAAATTCTAGTGCAGTAAGTGGTTTGATTTGGTCAATAAGACTTTCTCAACCAAATATGAAGCGTGTGAAAATAATTGTTGAGTGGTCCATAACCTATAGCATTTACTGAGTTAATCATCACAAAAAATGATAAATAGAGGAAGTTTTTGAGTCTATTTGGTTGGTTAATTGAGTGTGTGAGAGCATTCCATTACGAGGGAATTGATAGTGAGTAGAATTGCAACAACTATTCACATAGTTTTGCAATATTTTTATCAGAATTGTGTATCCATATTATAGAGATGATTTGAGGATAATTTAAGAATATTATGTGTTGTAGAGTGGATAAGAATTGTAGGCTTGTGGTGTGTTTGAGAGCAGTGTTTTGGTGTGAGAAGAAGAGAATAATTTCCCTCCTTTGGGTTAGAGGTTTGATTCAAAATTTATGTGCAAAACGATGGTGTTGTTGGGTTATTGATGTTGAGCGAATTGAGAACCCAATATGAAACATTTATGAAATGTGGTTCACATGGAGGAAGTGAAGGCATGGAGGCTTCAAAGTATAGTGATTTGGTGGATTTAGTAGAAGGAATATATTTCTCTTCCAATAGGAGTTGGATAGTCCAATGGTAGTTGGGTGATGATTGTTGGTCGTGGGAGCTTCCAGCGGATAGATTTCCATAGATTCCTGAGAGAAATAATTTTCCTGTCTGATAGGTGCCAACATACTGTGAGTTTTCCAGCTTATGGGTGTAAGCTAATCCACGTAATTTTTTTTAGTAGATTAATAGAAGAATTGAGCTGTGTAGAAACAACAGGGTTGTTATCTCCCGAAAGGATTTCCACTATAAATACTTGTGTTCTTATGTGTACATGCTTGTGTTGATATTTCTCATGGTTATTATGCTTTGAATTTATTACTGCTTACATGTTTTGATAAGTAAATATTGAGGATTTGTGTTGCAAATTGATAATCCAACAAATAGATTTAAAATTGATATAAATTCCATCACCATTGATTCACCCCCCCCCGCCCCCCCCTAGTAGTGATCCAGTTTCCAACAATTGGTATCAGAGATGGTGCTCTTCAGTGAAACTTGACCACTTGGAGAGTAGATCGTGGATCATGGCTAGAAGCATGAAGAGGATGTCTGAAAAGAAAAAGGGTTTGAAGAAGGAAAATATTCAATCCATTGCAAATGAAGCAACAAATTTTGAAAAGCCATCCAAAGAAGTTGTGTCATGAGGTAATATGTTGAAAGAATTTTTGAATTATGATTCCGATGATTCTATTAAGTTACATAGTGAAGAAGAAAATGATGTTGCTCATGTTAAGGTTGAATATGAATAAAAAATGGTTGTAATTAAAGAATTCGCTGCTCAAGTGGATAAACTTACTGCTGCATGTAGAGATCATGAGAAACTATTGCATATTTGTGATGAGAAGGAGAAAAATCTCAAGGAGGAGCTCAATAGCTTGAGATACCAGCTGGTAGACTAAAAAATATATGAAGAAGTAATGTGAAACAAACAAAAGGAAAAGAAAGACTATGTAGAAGCACTCAAAAATGTAGTAGATAAATTGTGGAAGCAACTTGAAGAAAAAGACCATCAACTTGAAAGGGTTAAGAGAAACATAGCAGTGAACATATCTATCTCTAACCTTGAAGGAGGAAATAAAATTTTGGATGTATGAAATATTAACATAACAAAATCAAAGAAACCTACAATGAAGATTGTGAGCATCCATGAGAATGTTGGAGAAAAGAGGTAGAAAATTCATCATCAGCAGCAAAGAAGAGATTCGAAAGGAGCTTGTATGTCAAGAAAGTCATACACTCCTAGAGTTGATAGTAGTAGAGTTCAAAGAAGAAATTAAACCTCATTTTTCCCTTTGTTGAACGAGGTTAAGTGTTTCAATTGTAACTAGTTTGGACATGTGGCAACTATTTGTAGGAGAAAATTAGAAACATCTATGCAACAACTTGGACAACATAAAAGAAGATATTATTTTAGGTATACAAGTTTGTTTAATGTTTTATGTTATTCTTGTAACTTTTTTGGCCATAGGGCCATTAATTTAAAATCTAGTACGAGAAGATGGAAATCTAGTATGAGCAATGAAAGATCAGATCTTTTAGCTTCTTATCTTGGTCATGTAGAATGTTATATGTGTAACAACTTTGGACACATGGCCAAGGATTTCCAAATGCACAGAACCATGAGACATTTGGTACAAAAGAAGCAACCAAAGAAATATGCATAACAAAGGAACCAACCAGGAGCTATGTGGAAGAAAAATGAGGAACAATTAGGAAAGTGTGGAATTTATCTTTGTTCACGTGATGAGGATGATAAATGTTATATTGATAATGGATGTTCACATCATATGTCAGTAGATAAGAGAAAATTTCGCTTCTTGAAGAGAATCAAAAGTGGTCATGTTGTTTTCGAAGGGAGTGAACTAGCGAGAGTATTGGGAAGTGGCAAGGCCAACCTTGGTGAAAATAGGACCAATGCTGGAGATAAATGGCTCATTGAGGGACTAAAGCACAATATTATAAGTGTGAGACAAATGGTTGATGGAGATAAATAAGTGTTATTCAATTCCAAAGGTTGTTTCACTAGGAAAGAAGGATCAAAGAGGGTAATTGCTAAAGGAGTTAAGACATCAGACAATGTTGATGTATTGAAGGGAAGAGTAAGCAAAGGAAGGAGATCAAATAAGTACTCTTCATATTTAGATTTAGAGTAGAAAATATCAACACATATTGCAATTTTCTCTTGCATGATAGATATTTTAGACTGCAAAATGAATGTGAGGCCTTCATAGGCTCACAGGGAGTATATGACTCATCTTGTTTTTGCATGCAATTAGGTTGTGATGATAAATGGTTGATGGAGGTAAAGAAGTGGTCTTCAACTCCAGAGGTTAAGTCATCAGGATAGAAGGACCAAAGAGGGTAATTACTAAAGGTGTTATGACACCAGACAATGTTTATGTATTGAAGGGAAGAGTAAGCAAAGGAAGGAGATCAAAGAAGTGCTCTTCATCTTTAGATTCAAAGTAGAAGAGATCAACACATATTGCAGTCTCCTCTTGCATGATAGATATTTTAGACTAAAAAATGAATTTGAGGCCTTCATAGGCTTAGGAGGTGATCTAGGTGGATATTGGGGCCACCCTCCTATTCCACCCAGACTTCCAATTGGTTTCATCAGTTTCCTGATTATAGCTTCATTTACTATTTTTAGAAAATTTTTGGGTCTTGAAATTCTAGAGCTGTTTTGACCCCCCTAAACAGTGTTTTTTTGAGGTCCGCAGCAGGCTTGTGTCCATAGTAAATGGCTTGCCACAAATACTGTAGTACTCAAAGAGATATTTCCAACAAGGTATTGTGTGCACCAAACGAAGATCATATGACCAAGTTACAACCCCAAGAAGTTGGATGCCCAACTAACCCCAACGAGGCCCACAAAAATCCTGGCATTCCATCTCTCGGGGTTAGGGTTTTAGTTATTTAGGGTGTCCCTTTGTTTTTCAATAATAAAAAGGACCTTGAGCCTTATTGTAATACAATTTAGAGGCATGTAGTCGCCACATCTCTTCTCAGAGAAAAACTACCATCATCTGAGCTAGTTTATTTCCATTCTTCTTGTAAGCACTTTTCAAATTTTTAATATTAATGAAATGAAGATTTAATTATGTTGCATCTTTATGTTATGTTTAGATCTATATTCTATTTCATTCCTGCACAAGTCCGTATCAGGGGGAGTATATGGTGATGATAACAATGCTTATTTTTATTATTATGATTTCTGGATGATGGATTTTTGATACTGATGTTCTTTTGCTAAGGTTATTGTGATTAGGAAGAAGAATGGAACATGCTCAGGGGGAGCATCTCATATGCCTTCAATGTTTTTCAGTGATATTGAGGTCATCGTCGTTCCTGGGAGCGTTTACTATATGTTCCATGCTATGTGCTTATCTAACATGAGGTTATTGTAGGATCTTGTAATTTGGTTGTGCATGGATGATATGCTGCTATTATGAGTTGACATGCAATTGGAATGTATTATGCATCTTGGTTTGATGATATAATGCATGTGATGCTGCTATGAAGTAGTATGCTAGTGGATGATGTTTACATTTTTGAGTATGGTTGCTAATGTGATATTGCTGTTGTCACTACATCTTGTTGCTACTTTTGATTCATTTTATATTGCAGAGATTATGCTCCATATGATGATTATTGTTGCTGCTATGTCTTACCATAGAGAGTTGATATGTTGGGCTGATTGGTGTGCTATATTTCTGATTCATGGTGCTGCCATATGTTTCTGATTCATGATGTTTCTGATACATGTTATTGTTGGGACACTGTGTATTATTGTGTGCTGTTGATTACCACTACTGAGATCTTGATTTATGGACGATGATTTGGGGAGGCAGATAGATGTCCCTTATGTTATTTATATTGATATTATCTTGCTTCCATGAAGAGAACATATGGTGGATCATATGCTCCGTGCACTTGCATTATGACATTGTATTAGATATTGATGATATGATTTTTATGACAATTATGTATAAGAGAGTCTCATTCTCGTTTCATGCATAACGTAGAGAGCCATGTTTGGCATATGTGTTTAATGAGTTATGAGAGTTGGTGCAACTATGTATGGGCTGTTAGTAGTATTAGTACAACAATGTATTTCATTTATTATTCATGTATACTCTCACACTTATCATGGAGAGACTACCTAGAGTCATGTATGCATTGACAGAGAGTCACGTGAGTCTTGGTTCAGCCATATGTATGAGATTATGTAGTCATTGTAAAATCATGTATTATCATTTTGGAAACCATGTAATAGGCCCCTAAAGCCCTGTATTTAGTTGCAATCATTTGGTCATAGTCATTGGTTAATGTGGAGTAGCCTCTTGCATATGGCAAGGAGGAATTGGCAGCTATATATATCAGTTTACATTTAGCTATGGAGATGTTTTCATTCAGTGGAGTATGGTTGGTCATACCATTGTGACCTGTCATCATGTCTTTGTTGCTACCATGTCTACTTCAGAGAGATGCTGCTTTTAGATAGTCATTGTTGATGCTGATATATGAGTTTTTTGCCGCTGGAGAGTACATTGTGGAGAGGATGTATTTGATGATGTTGGTTCAAAGTTGGTTGAATATATGTTGTTGCTGCTATGGAGTTGATCAGAGTTACTACTGCTAGTTGGTCACATTATGCTGCTGCTGCTATATGTTAGTGTTTTGATTTTCTTTTACTATTATGACATGAATTATGTTGTTGATGCTTCAGGGGAGAGAGCATGTGTTTCAATTATTCTTGCTACTCGTTATTTTCATATTGCCTTGGGAATGAAAGAGTTTATTGTTGCTGCTGATAAGATATGTATACTGCTACTCTAGTGTGTTGTTGATTGGGCATAACTTATGTCCAGGGGGAGTTTAGTGCACATATTTTTCAGGGGGAGTGTTGTTGTTATTTTTATCTTTTAGTCTTGCACTCCATTATTCATCACTTGCATATGGATTTTGAATGGATTTGTTTTTGTTGATGGAGCCCATTGCTTGTATGGGAGCATATACCATTTGTCCTTGACATGTTTAGCCATTTTCCATTGATGTCAAAGGGGGAGAATGTGTTAAAGTTTTTGATTGTTCTATGATGTATCAGTTACTTTAGCCCAATTTACTTCTTCATTAACAATGTATTCAATGATTATAAATATCACTAATCATACAAGTATCTGAAGAAAGAATAATATATGCAGTGACAAAGAAGACAACAACACAATCATATGAGACAATAGATTGGTCCTAGACCAGGGAAAAACCCCACAAGGGGGAAACCATTTCAAATATTCTTCTTTAATATATCATCATAAAACATTTTCAACATAGAGTATAATGAGCTCAATAGATATGTTTGCAAAAAATATTAACAAATTAGATCTACAGCTCTACATATCTATATAATAGAAGAGATAGACCCAGATCTACCAGATCACTGGAGCCAATTGAATCCAAATGATAAACCCAAGATCAAAACCCTGGATGCTCTCAATAAAATTGGATGTGTGCATCAGAAACTCTATGGACACTCTCTCTTCCACTGTGTGAGGGTGTTTGTAGCTTCTTGGACACATGCACAGGGTCTTCTTGAGAGCATCCGAGAAGCTGTGGGCTCCCTCACACAGTGGTAGAGAGAGAGTCCATAGAGTTTCAGACACACATAAACATTTTTGCTGAGAGAATCCATGGTTTTGATCTTGGGTTTACTAGTTGGCTTCAGTGATTTAGTAGATTTGGGTTTATCTCTGTTGTTATATAGATCTATAGATCTGTAGATTTGATTTGTTAGTATCCGCTACAAACATATGTATTAGGCTCATGGTACTCTCTGTTGAATTTTTTTATGATGATCTATTAAAGAAGAAGATTTTAAAGGGTTCCCCCTTGTGGGGTTTTCCCCTTGTCTTGGACCAATCTTCTATCTCTTATGGTTTTGATGTTGTCTTCTTTATCACTGCATATATTGTTCTTTCTTTAGTTATGTTTATGCTTAGTGATATTGCTAATAATTGAATACATTGTTAATGAGAAGTAAATTGGGAAAAAGTAACTGATACAACATAGAACAATAAAAAAATTTAACATGGTATCAGAGCTGAGGTGAGCCCAAAAGAAGACAAGCATTGAAGCCCTTATCTTTGGAAAGCAGATTTCCTAGTCAAGGTGAAGATGTCGTCCTCTACCTTCAAGGAGCATGAAAAGTTGGGTGATGCATCAAACTTTGCTACATGGAAAGTCAGATTAATGAATACTTAAATTGGTCTAAAGAATTGATACAACATAAAACAATCATAAAATTTAACATGGTATCAAATCTGAGGTGAAGGACAAGCGCAAAAGAAGACAAGCATTCGAGCCCTTATCTTCAGAAAGTAGATTTCCTAGTCAAGGTCAAGATGTCATCCTCTACCTTCAAGGAGCATGAAAAGTTGGGTGATGCATCAAACTTTGCTACATGGAAAGTCAGATTGGAGATCATAGTTGACAAAAATGATGTGTTGAAATATATTCAAGGATGGATTCCCGAGCCTCCTGAAAATGCTTCCGCTTCCCTCAAGAATAGGTACAAGAAAGGTGAGTTCAAAGCAAAGAAAATTATAGCTGATGGTTTATAAGATCACTTACTTGCATATGTTGGGAATTTAAGAAGGACTAAAGATATATATGATAAGATAACCACCACGTATGAAATCAATAACTTGAATGAGATCATCACCTTGAAATATCAACTCAAGGAAACTAAGATGAAAAAAGGAGAAGCTGTTCAATCCTACATCATGAGGATATCTCGCCTTAGAGATCAATTGCAGAGAGTTGGAGAAAATGTGCCTGATAGGGAGCTAGTAGTTGTGACTCTTAGAGGTCTCCCTGTTATTTGGGAAACCTTCATTACTATAATCAACACCAACAATGTCCTTCCGTCATTTTATCAAAGTTTTGGGAATATTACTCAAGAAGAGTCAAGGATGATAGCAAGAGGATGGATTCAAAATCATGAAGAGGGAGAGCCTACTGCATATATTACTCATGATAAAAGGAAGACGGAAAAATGAGATCCATTAAGGAAGCCTCCTTATCAAAACACAAAAGGAAGGAATAAAATATTGTTATATCATATTGAATGCTTCAATTGCCACAAGAAATGTCATTATTCTAGTGTCTATCCCAAGAAGAGAAAGAGGCCACGTTAAAACACTAGAAGCTACAACAATAACAAAAGAAGAAAATAAAATCAAAGGAATAACTATGATAGAAGATATGAAAGAAGAAGAAGAGAATCCCCAAGTGACCATGAAGAAGATCACCCTCCTCAAAAGAAGTCAAGGGCTCCCAGGTATGAAATTAATGCTGTAAATAAATTTGAATACATTCTTATCTTTTCTCTTACTAATTCTTCTCCACCGGATTCATGGGATAGTTGGTTGGTTGATAATGTGGCCACTCATCATTTCTCTGGATACAAGGAAGTCCTCTATAATCTGGTAGAGAGGGAGACTAAGCTAAATACCATTCTTGGAGACAACTCCACTCATCATGTGAAAGGATTCGGGTCCATCAAATTTCAGCTAAATTCTCGGGAATCAGTTCTACTGCATGATGTTATGTAGGTACCAGGATTAATGAAGAATCTGGTATCTATATCCACATTGGAAGATAAAGGGATGAGGGTTGCCTTCATCAAAGGAATTTTTTTGACTTGGCCTGACAATTCACCTATGAGAGATGAATTCACATTAGGATCGAGATTTGAAGGACTCTATAGAGTCACTGGAATACCTCTTCTAGAATTGGTTCATAATACCAATCATCCGTGCAAGTTATGGCACCGCGGGATGACTCATCTACAAAAAAATTCACTTTCAAAGTTGAAGAAATAGGTCTCAGGTATTCCTGATGTTCAAGCTCATCATGATGGAGTTTGTACAGGTTGTGTGAGTGGAAAAAAAACAAGGGGACTATTTCCCTCTAGTAAGAACATGACAAATGACATCCTCCATCTCATTCATTTCGATATATGTGGTCCGATGGGTGTACATTTTTTTGGTGGTCATATCTACTACATCACCTTTACTGACGAATTTTCAAGAAAGACATGGATATATTACCTTAAGAAAAAGGATGAAGCCTTTGAAATATTCAAGGAATTCAAATCCCTGGATGAAAATCAATTAGGAAAGAGAATCAAAGTCTTTAGGTCTGACAATGGAGGGGAATACATGTCAAAAGAATTCATAGTATTTTGCAAGAAAGAAGGGATCAAGAAGGAAACGATTGTTCCATATAGTCTTGAACATAATGGTTTGATTGAAATAAAGAACAAGTCTATTGTAGAAGCTACTCGTGCCATGCTCCATGATCAAAAGGTGCCAACGTTCCTTTGGGCCAAAGCTACATCTACTACTATATATGTTCAAAACAAGGTGCCTCATCAAGCATTAGAAAACAAGGCCCCTGAAGAAATATTCATATGTATCAAGCTTGATATTAGCCATCTTCGTGTATTTGGATGCCTCGTATATTTTCATGTGACGAAGGTCAAAAGGAACAAATTGGAAGCTACAGGAAGAAAATGTACGCTTGTGGGTTATTGTGAAAATTCTTAAGCATATAGATTATATATTCTTGGTCAGAGGAAGGTCAAAATTAGCAGGGACGTAACATTCGATGAAGATGCAGCTCTTGGAAAAGAAAGAGAGCTTCCCCCTCCTCCTCCAAAGGAAGATAATGATGACTGAGATATTCTAGATGGTCCTTCTATACCTGAGTCCGATATTGAGGATGATCCCATGGAGCCTATAGATCAATTATATGCTCCTCCAAGTGATCCTCCTACTAGGAAGAGGCCACTTTGGCTCTACGATACTTTACAGCATGCTGAAAGAAATGTTCCCATTCGTAGATCATTCAGAGAAAGAAAGAAACCATGAAAGTATTAGGAATATGTTGCAGCCATGAGAACTATGATTCAAGCCGAACCTTCCTCATTTGAAGATGCTATAAAAGAAAAAGTTTGGAGGGATGCTATGGCTAAGGAATATGAGTTGATTGTGAAAAATTATATATGGGATGTTATACCTAGACTAAATGGGAAGTCCGTTGTGACTTCAAAGTGTGTTGGCATTATGACACAGGTTTGGCCTATAGCATACGTGTTGTCCTTGATGGCAACTCACTCAAATGGAAGATCTCAGTTCAAGCTCTCAGAATGAAAGAAATTAAGATATACGTAGGTTCCTCTTAACAAAGTCGCGTATACACGCAGGATCACCGATCAAAAGGCGCGTATGCGTATGCACGCACTTTCATGCAAAGAAAAGCGTGTACATGTGTGAAAAGTCATGTTTGGTCCATGGTATTTAGTCCGACATATTTGAACCTATTGTTTTGGTCCTTGGTATTGCATCCAAAGTGTTGAACCCAGGTATTGGGTCCCTTGTATTGGTTCTATAATGGTTTTGGATCATGGTTTGAGTAAGGCCTAAGGCTATAAAAGGGAAAGGAAATCATTTGGCAAGGGTATCGACTAAGTGTTGAATATCTTAAGAGGAGCAAGAGCTGGAATACTGGTGATTGGTTTATGGTGCAGTGCTGGATCTGAACCAAGGAGGAACCTGAGTGCTAAAAGATGGATAAGTTCTATTGATGGATTATGATTTTAAGGCTTGAATAATAGTATCTTTGTAACCTTTATAATTGGTGCATGATTAGATCTATAAATTTGATAATCTGGGTATAACTGATGTTTGATTAAGTAAAAGGGTGAATTATCTTTTATAGATCTATACGCATGTTCAGTGTGGCATAGGTGCGTATACACACAGGTTCAACAACTGAAGAAAGCGTATACGCTGGTTGGCATTAATACATCTGCGTATGTACACAAGTTTATGCATGGTGAAGTAGCGTACATCTCATGAAATATGCTTTAGCTGCTTCTGTTTATTGCTGCAGTGTTCTGGGTTCAAAATTGGTATCTGGTTATTAGTACTATTTTTTGGTTACAACATTCTGAGAAGTGATTGGTTGATTCTATATTGGTTGGTACAAAGGAGATTGATTGATGCAGATATACTTGATATTTGATTGATGATATTCATGGATCCAGTCTGAAAATTTATGAAACGTGGTCCCTGGAAGAAAAGAGAAGGTTGTAGCCTTCTGCAAGTAGCAGCCTGCGTACTAGTACCTCAGCTAGTACAAGAGATAAAGGGGGATGTAGCTCCCTTCCAGGTGAAGCTGGAGAACAAGAGAAGGTTGTAGCCTTCTACAGGTAGTAGCCTGCGAACTGGTATAAGATTGCACCAGTACAGAATCATTGTAAAAAGAAGTTTCTAATTGAAAGAAGATAGAGACAAATTGCAGCAGGTGGTTTTCACCCACATTGAGTTTCCACCTTACATCTTGTGTTGTTTTATGTGACTGTCTGCTCTATTTTTCTGTTCCTGGTTACTGTTTATATGGTTCTGACACATAGATTAATGATCAACATCTGAAGAATAAATTAAAATTGTAAGTCTGCAAGTTATACACGAGTTTCATTAACCAGAGTTACGTATACACGCTGTTTTCACTAACTGAAGTAGCGTATACAAATTTTTGTGTGAATTGGGAAATAATTTAATAATACTGATTCACCCCCCCTCTCAGTATTATTTCCAACAATTGGTATCAGAGCAGGTCCTTCAGAAGAAGCTTGACCGCTTGAAGGAAGATCTATCATCATGAGCAACTACGAGAGAGAGGCATCCATCAGGCCACCAATTTTTGATGGGAGCAACTTCGTCTATTGGAAGGTAAGAATCACAACCTATCTTCAATATCTTGGTGCAGAAGTTTGGGATATTGTGGAAACAGGATATACATTTCCATGAGCAACTCCTACAGATATGGCCGGCAAGAAGCAGTATGAAACAAATGCAAAGGCTGTCAATACTCTATTGGGGAGTCTGTCTCAATCATAATTTGTCAAGGTTATGCAACTCAAAACTGTAAAAGAAATATGGGACAAGATCATTCTGAGCTATGAAGGAGATGATCAGGTAAAACAAGCAAAACTACAAACTCTTAGAATTCAATATGAAAATCACAGAATGCACAATGATGAAAGTGTGGCTAACTATTTCCTACGTATAGATGAGATTGTAAATTGTATGAAAAATTTCGGTGAAGAAATAAAAGAAGTTGTTTTGGTTGAAAAGGTTCTAAGATATTTGTCTTCTAAGTTTGATTCAAAAGTTTTTGCCATAGAAGAAAAGCAGAATCTACAGAGCCTTACCATGTCTCAAGCGCACATAATTCTAACTTCTTACGAAATGAGAAAAGGAGGACCATCAGACAGGAAAAGGAGATTACAAAGCCTCAGGAAAAGGAGATTACAACGAGTCAGGATATATGTCTAAAGAAGAGGAAGAATCAAATTTTGTCAAAAAACTTCAACGGGGATTTGGAAGATTCAGAGGTAAGTTGCCTTTCAAATGCTTTGCTTGTGGAAGAGTCGGCCACTATGCTACCAAGTGCTACCAAGTGTCCTCATAAAGATAAAGGTAAGAGATGGAACAAAAAACAGAATGTAAGTAAAAAGAGCTATTATACTCATGAAGACAGTGATGGATTTTCGAATAGTGATGAAGATGAACAAGGTAATGATGATAGACTTTTGATAGCCTTTGAAGATGATGATTTCTTGGATGCTATAAATGAAGAAGGTCTTTATGAAGAAATTTCTAAACTTAAAATTTTTTTAGAAGAAAAGAATATGATCATAGATACTCTGACATTCCAACTTGCTAAAAGAGATAAACACAATGAAGAGTTAGAATGTGAAATTGTGGGACTTAGAAAAGAAATTGAGAAAACAAAAGCCCTTAATCTTATATTTGCTAAAGGATCTGAAACTTTAGATGAAATTATCAAAGTGCAACGTTCTCCTCTAATCAAGACAAGACTCAGATATTCTGAAGAAGCGTCTCAAGCAGAGAAGGAAGCACAAAAGCCATCCACCTCCAAAAGTTATCTTGATGTAGCAAGGAAAACTGAACAGGTTGACAATCGACAACAAAAATATAATGGGGATCACCAGGTAAATCAAGGACAATTTGCTTCAAGAATGGACAAAGATTACCAAGTAAATTGGGGGCAATCTACTTCAAGTATGAACAAAAGCTTCAACCAACCACAGGTAAATCATTCCCAATTTTCCTCAAGAATGGATGTCAATAGAAACTACAATCATTTGGTTGGTAGGTTTGATAATCGCAGGAATTTCTTCAATGGACAATGTTTCTCTTGTCATAACTTTGGTCACAAAGCTGCTCAATGTGTTGCCTACAAGACCATCATGACTAAGGAAGCTAAAAAACAAAGGAGTATGACTAGGATCATGAAAAGGACCTACAATAACTTTTCTGCTCTTGAAAATGAAATAGAATGTTCTATTTGAAACAACTTCGGTCATGAAGACTTTGAATGCAGGAGTAGGTTTTGGCAAACAAATCAGAAGGAGCAAGCTTCATTTAGTCCCAAAACATGGAGAAAGAAAGAACCACAACCAGAAAGATGTGGGATAGCCTTATATGCAGAAGTATAGGAAAACCAGTGGTATATCGACAGTGGATGCTCGAAACATATGACAGGTGATAAGGAAAAACTTCAGTCATATAGTGCCTTAGAAAATGAAAAGAAGGTCTCACTGGAAATGACACCCCATCATTCATAAAAGGTAAAGGTTCTGTTCATTTGAAAGAGAAGGTCAAAGCTGGAAATGTTATGTATGTTGATGGCTTAAAGCATAATCTATTGAATGTCAGTCAAATGTGTGGTCAAGGAACTGAGGTAATATTTCGATCAAATGGGTGTACTGTTCGTGAGCTTGATACAGGAAAAATAGTGATCAAAGGCATAAGAACTCCAAATAATTTATACGTATTCAAAGGAGGACAACAACAATGTTATCTAAGCAAGAATGATGAACACTGGCTATGGCACAGAAGATTGGGCCATCTAAGCTTCCCTCAGATAAGGAAAGCATGCAAATATCAGGTAGTTTGTGATCTTCCTAACATTAGAATTCCAGACAATACAATATGCAAATCATGTCAGTTTGGCAAATAAACCAGAACTAATTTCCTTGAAAAGGAAGGTTCAGCTAGCAGGCCACTTGAACTTGTCCATACTGATATATGTGATCCAACTAGGAAGAGGTCACCTCGAGGAGAAGAGTACTTCATATTGTTCATTGACGACTTTTCAAGGATATGTTGGATAGGACTCATGAAGTATAAAGATGAAGCTTTCGAAAAGTTCAAATCATTTAATGCCTTGGTTGAAAACGAATCAGATCATAGAATCAAATGCCTCAGATCTGATCGAGGAGGGGAATTTACCTCGGATGAATTTTTCAATTTTTGTGAAGAACATGGAATAAGAAGGGAATTCTCTACTGCAAGGAATCCCTAGCAAAATGGAGTAGTAGAAAGGATGAACAGAACGGTTCAACAAATGGCTCGTGCTATTCTTGATGAGTCTGGAACTCCCGCGACCTTCTGGGGTGAAGCCGCATTTGCTGCAGTTACTATTCTCAACAAGACAAACGTTCAGGTAAATAGCACTCAGACTCCTCATGAACTTTGGTATGGTAAGACTCCCACGATAAAATACTTCAAAATTTTTGGAAGCAAATGCTACATCAAAAGGATTGATGAAAACCTTGGCAAGTTTGAACCTAGAGTAGACAAAGGCATTCTCCTTGGTTACTCTCCCCATAGAAAAGCATATAAGTGTTACAATAAAAGACTTCGAAAAATTGTTGAAAGTATTGATGTAGTGGTTGATGAAGAAGGAAACACTCCTTGGCAAGTAAAATATGAAAAATTCGAAGATGATGAGGACTATCCTTCAACATCAAATGAAATTCATGATGAAGAAGAAACCCATGAGGCACCAGAAGAACAGATAAGGATAGAAGAAAAAACTCCATCCAAATATGTCCAGAAGAACCATCTGGAGACTCAAATATTTGGACAGAAAGAGGCAAGTGTACAAACAAGAAGAAGTATTTCTGAGCTTCAACCTATCTAGCATTTCTCTCCTCCACTGAACCAAAAAATGTAAGAGAAGTATGTAAAGACGAATTCTAGGTCAAGGCCATGGATGAAGAACTTGAGAAGATTGAAAAGAATAACACTTGGGAGTTGGTTCTTAGACCGAAAGATAAGAATGTTATAGGGACAAAATGGATATTCAAAAACAAGATGAATGAAAATGGAGAAGTTATTAGAAACAAGGCCAGACTTGTTTGTAAAGGGTATGCTCAACAAGAAAGTATAGACTTTGAAGAAACTTTTGAACTAGTTGCTAGAGTTGAGGCAATAAGAATGTTCCTTGTGCTTTCTAGCTTTTAGAAGTTAAAAGTATTTCAAATGGATGTGAAATCAACCTTTTTAAATGGGGACTTAGAGGAAGAAGTGTATATTGAGCAACCAGATGGATTCATCTTTGGAAATGATCCTAAAATTGTATGCAGACTTAAGAAGTCACTCTATGGTCTTAAACAGGCTCCAAGGGCTTGGTATTATCGTCTGGACAAATACCTCCATCAACAAGGTTTTTCAAAAGGATCAATAGATAGCAATATATATATATATAAATTGATAATGATAAATTGCTAATTCTTGTTGTGTATGTTGATGTTATCATCTTTGGCAGCAATGAAGAAGCCATGAGTCAAAACTTTGCTTTGGTGATGCAGAAAGAATTTGAAATGTCCTTGCTTGGTGAGCTGACATATTTCCTTGGGTTACAAATCCAACAAAATAAAGATGGTATCTTTTTATCACAAACCAAATACCTAAAGCAGATCTTGAAGAAATATGGCATGGAAGATTTGAAACTAGTATGTACCCCTACGGTAACAGGATGCAACCTCAGTACGAATGATGAATCAGCAACAGTACATCAACCAACCTATAGATCCATGATTGGTAGTTTGCTCTATCTGACAGGTACTCAGCCAGACATCATGCATGCAGTAGGAATAGTTGGAAGATTTCAGGCAAATGCAAAGGAAGCACACCTTCAGGCAGTTAAGAGGATTTTCAAATATCTTCAAGGAACACAAAACTATGGCTTGTGGTATCGTAGAGATACAGATCTCACACTTCATGCATATACAGATGCAGATTGGGCAAGAAGTGTGGATGACATAAAAAGCAGTAGTGGGGGTGCATTCATTATGGGATCCAGATTAGTATCTTGGTTCAGCAAGAAAAAAAGTTCAATTGCTTTATCTACAGCTGAAGCAGAATATGTGGCTGCTGCATCTTGCTGCACACAACTCCTTTGGATGATGCAAACTTTGCAAGATTTCCAAATCACTTGTACTCCACCTATCTCCATCTTCTGTGATAATACAAGTGCAATCAGTATTTCAAAGAATCCTGTCATGCATTCAAAGACTAAGCACATACCTATCAAGTATCATTTTCTTTGAGAACAAGTGCTTGAACAAAAGGTCAAATTGGAGTATGTTTCCTCTAAGGAACAAGTTGCTGATATACTCACCAAACCATTGCCCAGGTAGACATCTGAATACCTCAGACAAAAGTTGGGGGTAGTTGATGCATCATCTTGCTGTTGAATCTAGTTCGTTTCAGAGAAAAGTAGTTGTGCACAAGTTTCATGAGGTTGATACGTGTACATACGCCGGTTTATGTGGATACAATCACGTATATGTTGGTTGAAGACAATTAGTGGGCTGGGTTCTGGGTAAAAAGAGTCTGATATGGGTTTGACAAAGATAATCTAGCACAGGTTCAGGGGGAGCATATATATTCTTCTAATGATGCATTGTTGGCATTATCTTAGAAGATCTTGGTTCAAATTCATAGTGGTTTGGATTTCTGGTAGAACAGGTGCAAAGCGAGAACATGGTTGTTGGTTTGAATGATGATTGACAGATAATTGTATTTCTCTCTATGTCATGTATTTCTTTTCTTATCAAGGTCATGTAATGGCCTATTTTGGTTTCCCCACTATGCTTGGGATGGATAAAGTAATGTTCTTGTTGTTATCATGTGTAAATTCTTGGTGTATCCCCACTTGGTTGGGCAGATGAGTCAATCCCCACTTGGTTGGGAGATTGATGTATGTATGAGTCTTTGGTGGTAGGAAGGTCATCTATATTGTATAAAGTCATGGTTCTTTTGTAAAACATCTTCTTGCAGACCTTGCCTACAGTCAGGGGGAGCTTGGACAACACAACAGAGCAAAGATTTTAGCATGTATTCAGGGGGAGCATAACCCTTTGCCCTTGATGTCAAAGGGGGAGAATGACTTTGAGTGATTAGGGGTTGCCATCAAGTCCAAAGGGGGAGATTGTTGGCATTATGACACAGGTTTGGAACTATGGCATAGGTGTTGTCCTTGATGGAAACTCACTCAAATGGAAAATCACAGCTCAGACACTTAGAATGGAAGAAAATAAGGTATACGCAGGTTCCTCTCAGCAAAGTTGCGTATACACACAGGATCACCGATCAAAAGGTGTGTACCCATATGCATGCACTTTCATGCAAAGAAAAGCGCGTACATGTGGGAAAATTTATGTTTGGTCCATGGTATTTAGTCCGACATATTTGAACCTATAGTTTTGGTCCTTGGTATTGCATCCAAAGTGTTGAACCCAAGTATTGGATCCCTACTATTGGTTCTCAATGGTTTTGGACCATGGTTTGAGTAAGGCCTAAGACTATAAAAAGGGAAGGAGATCATTTGGCAAGGGTATCGACTAAAGCATTGAATATCTTAAGAGGAGCAAGATCTGGAAAACTAGTGATTGGTTTATGTTGCATTGCTGGACCTGAACCAAGGAGGAACCTAAGCACTAAAAGATGGATAAGTTCTATTGATGGATCAAGATTTTAAGGCTTGAATGGTAGTATCATTGTGTGATTCTTGATCTGTTATAATTGGAGCATGATTAGATCTATAAATTTGATAATATGGGTATAACTGATGCTTGATTAAGTGAAAAGAGGTAAATTATATTTTATAGATCTGTATGCAGGTTCGGCACATCAAAGGCACGTATACACGCAAGTTCAACAAGGAGAAACGACGTATATGCTGGTTCGTCTTGAGATAGATGCATATGTATGCAGGTTTCTCATTTTGAAGTAGTGTACGTCTCATGAAATATGATTTAGTTGCTTCTATTTATTGCTGCAGTGTTTTGGGTTTAGAATTGGTGTCTGGCTACCATTACTGTTTTCTGGTTACAACATTCTGAGAAGTGTTTGGTTGATTCTATTTTGGTTTGTACAAAGTAGATTTATTGATGCAGATACACTTGATGTTTGATTGATGATATTCATGGATCCAGTCTGAAAATTTATGAAACGTGGTCCTTGGAAGAAAAGAGAAGGTTGTAGCCTTCTGTAGGTCAACACCTACATACTAGTACCTCAGCTAGTACAAGAGCTAAGGGGGTTGTAGCTCCCTTCCAGGAGAAGTTGGAGAATGAGAGAAGGTTGTAGCCTTCTGCAGGTTGCAGCCTACGTACTGATATAAGACTGCACTAGTACAAAATCTTTGTAAAAAGAAGTTTCTAATTGAAAGAAGATAGAGACAAATTGCAGCAGGTGGTTTTCACCCACATTGGGTTTCCACCTTATATCTTGTGTTCTTGGGTGTGACTGTCTGCATTATTTTTCTGTTCCTGGTTAAAGTTTATATGGTTCTGACATCAGAATTTTAAAAATAATTAAATTATAAGTTATACGCTAGTTTCCTTAACCGAAGTTGCGTATATACGCCGGTTTCACTAACTTGAGTAGCGTATACAAACCTGTGTATGAATTGAAAAATAATTGACCAATAATACTGATTCACCCCCCCTCTCAGTATTATTTCCAACAATTATGTGTGATTGATTTCTCATTCTCAGTTATATGTGTTCTCTTGATCTTGTTGAATTCGATTAAGCTTCCGCAAAGTGTTGTAGAAGTAGATTTTGTATTGTGTTTTAGTATATTGCATAATCTCTTGATCTACAGTGGGTATTTCTACACAGATTTTGTGGGACCTATTAATCCATCATCAAAGAAGAAGAGATACATATTATTTTGTACATAATATGTAACAAAGTGGGCAAAGAAAAAGGATTTGTTAAAAGCTAATGAACAATCAATAGTAGATTTTGTTTTTGAAGATATTTTTGTTTATTTTGGGGTACATAGTGAGATAGTTACCAATAAGGGGGATCAATTTACATCAAATATAGTTGAGTCAATCATGAAGGAATATAAAATTAAACATTGGAAATCAACTCCTTATCATCTAGAGGCGTATGGACAAGTTGAATCTATGAATAAGGTTTTGGAAGGCATCTTAATGAAGATTGTTCAACTTCACCAAACAGATTGGGCAAAAAGGATTCTTGAGGCCTTATGGGCATATAGAACAACATGGAAGAGTACAACTAGTTATACCCCATATGAACTAGTCTAAAACAAGTACTTTTTCCCATTGAATTTCAAGTAATTTTTTTAAAAATTGCAGCTGAATTGGGATTAAACTTGTCTAAAGCTCATCAACAAAGAGTCCTACTGTTAAATGAATTAGATGAAATGAGATTAGATGCTCTATAGAAAAACACTTGTATACAACAACAAAGAGCTAAATAGCATGATAGATTCATAAGGAAGAAATAATTTAAGGTTGGAGATTAGGCCCTATTGTTTGACTCAAGATTTAAAGACTTCAAGAGTAAGTTTACTCTAATTGGTTGGAAGCCTATGAAATTCAAACTGTGTTTGATAATTGTGCCGTAGAAATAAAAATAATTGATGAATCAAACATTTCATTTATAGTCAATGGCCATAGGCTAAAGATGTATCATCAACCATTTTCTAGAGATGATTTTGTGTCAAGTTTTCAACATGCAGAGATAGATATTGTGGATAAAGGGGGTAATGCCCCTCATCCACCTTCATCCTAAATTTACATTTTTTTGAAATAATGAGATAACTCTGTTCCTTCTTGTTCTCATTAAACAATGAGAATTATATTTATCAATTTAGGTTTATTCCTTTATTCGACTTTGATAGTCTAATAATAGAAAAGGAACCCCCTTAGAGTTTTCTTTAAGTTTTTTAGACTCTCTAAAATTGAAAATAATGGTGAACATCAACCATCCCAGGCTCGAGAAAAATCCATTGGATGATAGTTGAGCTCTATTTAAGTTTTTTATACTCTTTAAAATTGAAAATACTAGCGAGCATTAAATGTCCTAGGTTCAATACAAATCCACAGGATAGTGTTCTAAAGATGTAAATATTATAGCTTGGTGATAAGTGACAACTACTCAGAGAAAAGGCCTCTCACTTTCAAAAAAAATGTAAATATTGTTTCCTGTAAATTCAGAATTAAAACAAAGAATCCTCTACATTCCTATAGTTACATGCATTTCTAAAGCATATATTCTCAATCCTTATAAAAACAGAATAAAAAAAGATTCCTATAAAATCCATTTAATTACAGGATTCTTCGAGCTTAAGTATTTTCAATATTATTTGGAGGAGATTATTTTTATGATTGATTACCTTTGTTAGAAAGTTACATTGGAGAAAATTTACATTGATATCAATTTTGGAATTTTTGAGTAGTATTGGCAAGAAAATCATTTCTTCCGAGGTTCCTGTAATTGAAAAATTATTTCCACGATATTAAGAAATGAGTTAAGGTTCCTACAAGTAAAGTTCAGATTCCTACAAGTGAAGTTCAAATTCCTGCAATTAAAGTTCAAATTCTTGCAATTAAGCAGTGGTTTCCTATAAAATCTGTCTCAATGGAATGAAGATTGTTGCAACAAAAATATCTTTACTCAATCATGGTAGCAATGGTGAAGGTAGCGACAATATCATGTTTTGTACTTCCTTGCAAGGTAATGAAGAGGTAACTTATTTATTTACATTTATTTATCAAATTAAAAAGATTTTAAAAACAAGTGATTTTATTTTTAAATAAATTCTATGCTACTCTCCATAACTCAACATTATTACCATGAATCATACACTTTTTATGTAATTATTGCTGTCATGACCACATGTTCTTTGTGAAGTTATTATCCTGTAATGTCTACTAAGCTTTCCGAAATTGTAAATGGTGTCAACCTTCTCCTCATAATGATATATTTGTTATGGCCAATGATTATGAAAAGTGACATTTTTACCTTTGGTTACAAATACCACTTTTACACGAAATTGAATCATTTTTTTTCTACATGATATAACCCACAACCATTTCCAAATCTAAAAAAAAATTCCTATAAATATTAGTGTCGTTACTCTGTCTCATACCCTATATACCAAAAATTGATTTAAAGCCTTCTGACCAGAGACAAGATTGAGAATGGCG
>APFE030021767.1:0-10041 GCA_000404065.3 Pinus taeda
CAAAGGCCACTGGCAGCTTGAATGAAGTGATGGTGAAAGGATTATATAGATTTGCTAAGCGGAAACGTAGGTTAAAAAAGACTCCTTTCAAAGAATGTGCTTTTGACTTCATCGATTTTGGGCAACGAAAGGGGACACAACATCCAGGTTTGGAGTATATATGCCAGGCATAGATTCTCTGTGTTGTAGTATCCCTATCGGCAAGAAATATAGCAGATAGTTGAAGTAGATAAGGTCATTTGTGAATCCCAACGTTGGGTGAGTAGATTTAGATAACATCGCAAACCAATGACAACATCAACTAGGTGGTGGACGAAATCAAAAGATGGTCACATAGAGCAAGCAAGACGCAGAGAGGACCAGTGGAAACAAACTTTTTGTGGGTAACAACTGACCAGATCCATTTCATTTCTGTAAATCAACTAATGTAGCCCTGGTGTCTTCTATAACTCGATCTTTGAAGGGGATAAAATAATTCAAATAGAGGTCAATTTGTAGAAATATCATGACAAGACAAAAGAAACCAGAAGTGGAGGAAAAGGCCTCAAGCTATATTCTCAACATTGTATACATTTCAATGATAGCAAATATGTAATATATTATTGGAACTACCTTTTACAGAGAAACCTAAAAAAATGTGCTTAGAAAAAATGGTCTTTTTGAAGTTTGAAATTGTATATAATGGCCTCAGGATGGGCCAAGTGCTTCTACTATTCTATCTTTTGATGATCTGGTTTTAAACAACATTTCTTTGAACAATGATTGGATTTGTTCAGATTCTTCGTTGTTTAAACGTTGTCATTATCGTACTGATTTTACAAAAATTGTATAATTGCAATCCATTTTCATTGTGATCTAGTCTTTTAGCTTTAAAGTGCACTGTTGTCATGGGATTTATTAGCTCTTATGTATTAAATCATACCAAGATAGTTTCAATTATTTATTTTTAATCACTGAAATTTTGTCTTTTGATCATTGCATAAAAAGAATAAACCCTCTGATATCTTCAACTATTTATTCTTAATCACTGAAATTTTGTCTTTTGATCATTGCATAAAAAGAATAAACCCTCTAATATCTTCAACCAGAAAGCATTCTTCAAAAGAAACATAGCTAACCTATAGAAAATTTACTTTATTAATCTAAGTGCAGAAAGTGCAAGTTAAGCAAACTACAATTTTTTCTCTTTATATTGTCATTACTTTGTGTTGGTGATCATATTTGCAAGGCTCATTTTAGATATATTATAAGGCACAATTACATTTATTCTAAATACTTAGGTGGTTTTATATATGCTTACAACTTTATATTTAGTTTGTATGTTGAATTAGGAAAAACATGGATATTTATATTTAAAATTTCGATTTAACATTTTGATGAAGTACTTATATATAGACCAATTGTTTGTTTTGCAGTGTTTCAACCCACATACTCAACGCCATGTTTCAATTGCAAAAATTATTTAAATGTTCTTTACCAACTTGATTGAGTCTTCCCGCTCCATCTTGGTCTATGTAAAAAATTATTTACAAGGGCATTTATGTAACATTTTATTATATTTATTTGCAATCACATTCTATGTAAGAACCGTTTCAGGATATTTTGTAAATTTTTATTTTTGTGATTGCCCTAGTTTGTATGCTACTCTGAAATGTAAATAATGTTAACAAGATGGTTATATATATATGAGTGCTTGTATTTATAATGAAAATAGAGGGTTATGTTTTATAAATGTTAAATATGCGAAAAAAATATATCTTTATTTCACCTGTCTTGTTCCTCCTTGTGATCTTGTAATGGCTCTGCCAACTCAGTATAATTAGTTTTTGTTACATTAACATGAATACGAGCTTTTAATGCTTACACCAACTCCGTATCATCAGGATTTGTTACATTAACATGACTTCCAACTCATTATAATTAGCCTTTATCACATTAACATACATTGATTTGAAGACGTGTTTCAACAATATCATTACAGAGTTTTGAATTCTCAGTAGTCGTTGGTGGCTGAGTTGAAGGCTTCAGAATCATATGCATGTTCCGACCCTGAGTCAGAACCTAACGAGGGGAATGACAAAGGGAAGAAAATCATTGATGTGGAGCCCAGCACCACTATTGCCACTGCCAAGGTCCAGAAGAATGAGCCCAAATATCCAGAGGAGGGGGAGCATCTTTTCCACTCATAAATGTGGGTAAAGGGTTCACCACTACAATTCATTATCGACAATGGCAGCCAAAATAACCTCATTTCAGTAGAGTTCATTTAGCAGTTGGGACTACCAACCATACCACACCCACAACCGTACAACATCAGGTGGCTTTTGTTAGTCTCTCTCATAAAAACAATAATAAATCCAAAAATAAATTAATTAATTAAATATTCCAAGTTAGGAATTTGTGCCTAACTCTTGGGTTGTTCCTCTAAGATAGGAGTTAGTTTAGGTAACTCCTATATTCGTGTGTGTCTGGTGAGAAATTATCTCAACCAAAGGAGAAATTATCTCAACCAAAAGTGTCCAAGATAGAACACACTATCTTGAGAACATTATCTCTCATCTATTTATTTGTAACATTATATTCAATTTTTTCAATAATAATGAGAGTGAATACCTGAGGAAGCATCAGGCTTCTGCCTTTTTCCGCCAATATATTTTGTGTCTGGTTTTATATTTTTTTCTGAGTTGTTTTAATATGTATTAGCTTCACCAAGGATGGGATCTCCGACTTCGCCAGTAGTGTCACCTTCACTATAGTATCAAGCCCTTCACAGATGAAGTATTGTGTGATGTTGCACCTCTTGATGTTTGTGATGTATTATTAGGCCAACCATACTTGTGGAAGCGACATGTTGTGTATGAGTCAGGGCCTTGTGCTGTTATTATTTCTTTGGGTAATTCATTATACAGGATACTGGAGGTAGCCCACCTACTGCGACCTCTTTGATCTCTGCTAAGAAATGCAACAAGATCATCTCCCAAACTAGGAAATTCATTTTCTTTCTGGTTCACTCCCAAAGCAAGGGGAAGATCGTCGCCACATCCATGACCCTCGTGAAGGGTTTCTCCACACAACATCAGTAGCATATGGATGAGGTCATGAAAGAATACGGGAACATCTTCTCCTCACCCATAGGGGTATCGTTGCACTGTTAGGTGAAACATTCATTTGATCTGACTCCTAGAGCACCTCTACCCAACGGGTCGATATATCGCTGCTCCATTCGGGAATATGCCAAGTACAAGCAGCGACATGATCAACATTAGGTACCACACAAGTTTCAAGTGGGTGACAAACTCTGGTTGTATCTGTAGAAAGAACACCTTACAAGAGCTCATCATAAGCTTAGACCACTCTGATATGGTCCTTACACCATTACCAAGGCTGTGGGAAACAATGATTTGGATCACAACATTCCCCATTCATTCACTTCAATCAAGTGTTGAATGGGGACCGCCCTCGACTGTGCTTCCCACCATTACTGGACACATCAGAGGTTGCAGAACAACTCACGAAGGACCAAGTTCAACAAAAGTTTCCTCATCTCAGGGAGGAGCTCAACGCAATGGGGACCATTGATTCCTAAGGGGGGAGTAATGATCCACTTGGATGTTGGTAGCCACCGACCTATCCCACTTGGACCCCCACAACTATCTCTTTCATTTTTTTAGTTTCCTTGATTGTAGCACAATTTACTATTTTAGCAGTTTTTCGGGTAGTGAACTTCTAGAGTCGTTTTGAGGCCCTAAACGACGTTTTTTTGGGAAAACTGGGAGCAACATGTTTCCATGGACTAATGTTTCTCATCCCAAAGTTGTAGTCCTCGGATAGATATTTCTAACGAGGTATTGTGTGTGTCAAATGAAGATTGTATGCCAAATTTATGACCTCGGGAAGTTGATGTACCAATTTACCCAAAATGGGGCCCATAGTTTGGCGCTTCATCTCCTAGGGTTAGGTTTTTGGATGTTTAGCGTTTTCCATTATTTATCAGCAATAAATAGGCCTTCAAGCCTCATTGTAAGACAGTTCAGAGGCATGTAGCCACCACATCTCTTCTCAGAGATAACCTACCATCGCCCTAGTTGGTTTATTTCCATTTCTGTTTGTAAGCATATTTCAGGATTTTACATTAATGAAATGAAGTATTATTTCTACTGCATCTCTACATTTATGGTTATTTCTATAATTTTTTGCGTTCCTGTTTAAATTTGGTTCAACTTGCTTCTCCTTCGCCATTGAAAGTATTTCCTGAGCCTCAACCAACTTGTCATTGTCTTCTTTGCAACTTTTGATCTCTTCTCTCATTCTCTTCAATTTATCTACTATAGCAGGAGAATACACTTCTCCTTTTTGCCTAAGTGATCTGTAGGGGGAGTCATAGGAACTATAGTCTACCATTTTGTTTGTCATCTTGAATTATCTTCTTCCTGCCAGGATACCATGTCAGATAAACCAAATAGATATGAAAATCAAGTCCATACCTTAGTGATGTTCAGGGGAGGCTTATGTCATCTACAATATCAGTCCACATTAGCATGTACATGCATAATCATAAGCATATCTGTGTAATAAAATAACATCACAACAACATCATGCATGATCATACAAACTATATACCTTGATCCCATGCATGGCAACCATAACCTTGACAACATTAGACTTATCCAAAGAGAGTGAAAACATGCTTTGATACCACCCTGTTGTATTAGATATGACTGAAAGAGAGTGTTACCCACTCTGATACCACCCTATAACCGCCTCCTCCCACATTTACCCACTTTCATTGCCTTTGCTGAGGAAAACATCAGCTAAGGGTAACTATGACATGACTCAACCTCCTTCGTGACCTTAACGAAGTGGAGTCGACAACTGAAGACCTTATTGACTTCCCTTAAGTGCCACAAGACCTACAGGAGTAACCCAACCCCTCCAGGTGTCCAACCCCTCAGAAAACTCACTTTTTCCCTGACCTTGAGCCCCAGTCGCTCCCTTGCCAAGGTCTCCATGTGAGTATGGGTTCCCAGTGGCTCCCATAGGCTTACATGAGTGCAACTGTGGAAGTTTTCTTCCAGTGTTGTGCCAACGACTATGAGAATTAAGGCTACTTTCTAGGGTTGGGGCTAAGCCTCTACTATAAAATCCATGAAACTTCCAGAACCCATAAAATACATGAAGACAATGCTTACAAGCCAAAACTAGTACGAGGTCTTGGCCTGACCATCCCCACCCGAGATTGACATTTTGTCAAACACTTGGTAGATATATAACCTACAGGCCATGAGTGCTAGTCTGAACATAAGGGACTGAAAACTTAATTGAGGTTTAACAAGAAGGGTCTCTACCTTCTCACATTAGCTGTCATATAATCAATTAGGTCTTGCATTCATTATTTATTTAGTTACAAGAAAAAACATGAATAGATCCATGACTGAGAACTATCATATAACCATGCTTATAACCAGCATATAAGCAAATAAATAACAATAAGGGAACAACCATTAAAGCCACATAATAACAAATACATTTCCTTACAAAAAGCAAGAGAAACTTAGCTTTTATTAAACATAAGAAAATACCGACTAAGTACGGGACTTCCACGTTCCACTCGACCATAGATTGGCTAAGCTAAATCTCTCTTCAACCAATCACCCCCATGCCATATTCCAAGCATGATTGTAGGATCTCATGAGATAAACCAATATAAAGACAACTAAGGGAATCCAGAGGTTAAACCACGACCGCCTTATAATTTCTTCACCATCCTTGAGGAATTTTCTTGTCTCCACCCTAAGGATTTATCGTTTATCCCACCATTACCGGTCAAGGGATTCCTAGGCCTTTGGGAATTTTACTGAGACCACCACATCCTAAATTTGAAAACCATCTGGCAATACAAAGCTCAAATCGGCAATAATCCCATCACACCATGGTTATTCATAAATGGAAAGGCTAGGCTAAAATCCATTGTCGAATCTCAACAACATCTATGCCAATGACAACCAAAGAACCATATACCAACATGCACACACCATGCATGTCAAAACCAACTAGGAAATCACACATGCAATATGTTACCTGCAAGTATTCCTGTTGGAGTTGCTTGATCCTTGCCTTCCCTTTGTTTCCTTGTCCTTCTTTGCTTTCCTTTCCTTTCCTTTCCTTGCTTGCTTACTTTATTTCTCCTCTATGAAGCTAATTCCAAAATTGAATTGAAAAAAAGGTACCAACTAATCCTCATAAGTCTTTTTTATTAATGAGGCCTCTATTTTCTTCAATTTTCCAATTTTCCTTCATTTTTTCTCCTCACATGCAACCCATGACATTTCACTTTCCTTTTCCCTTAATTTCCATGCTTTTCATTAATAAATTGCTAAAAATGCCATTTTTCCTTTCTAAAGCCTTAGTTGTTGCCTTTTCCAATCTTGCTTAGCCATAAATACATCAAATAATGCCCACTAGGATATTTTTCCCAACATTCAGCTTGGGATAAGTGACCCTTTCCCTTGGTCTTTTTTAACCTTTATTAACTTTTATTATACAATATTTTAACTCGGGGTTGTTACATATCCATCCACCTCAGGGGAATACCATCCTCATGTTACACCACACCTAGACCTAGCAAAACTGCTGAAAAGAAAAATAATGGCCATGGACCTTTATAACCCAACTCATTGCAGTGTTTACAATAACATCCTGCTCAAAAGAAAAACCACCATGACAACATGACAATATAAAAGCCATACCGCTTATTGGATCTTTATAACTTAGCTTATGGCAATATTAACAATAGAAAGCATACATAAATTTGTACAAATACCAAGACTCATTTTCCTTCACTGCAAAAGAATGAAGGATACATAGCCACCATCTAATCAACTATCTCCCATGTAGTTTCATCAGGCCCAAAGTGCTTTGAATGCACGCTAACCTGCTTGAGTGCTCTGTTCCGGAGCATGAGATGTTTCCACTAAAATATGCATTAGGGTTCTGGCCAAGATTATCCTTCTTACTCCACCTGCAATACATACCAATCAATAACATGATCAACATACTTTACATATCTTTTAGGCAAAAAAACATGAAAAAAATCATGGACTTTCACTGTCAGAGGTAGTGCAAGTATGTAGGTCACTGGTCCAATCTTCTCAAGGATCTCAAAAGGAATGTAATATCATGGTGCCAACCTGGAACATGATCCAATCATCAAGGATATATTCTTGGGATTAATGCACAAATAAACATGCTTCCCAACCTGAAACTCCTTAATTGCCCAGTTTTGGTCTGTATAACTTTTCTACCTATCCTGTTCTACCTTTAGATTCTTATTTATAACCTACATTTCCCATTCCATGTCTGAAAACATGTATGGTCCAATAAGTAACCTGTTCATTGGATCAATCCAGCAGATGGGAGTGTTACACCTCTGCCCAAACAATGCCTCAAATGAATTCATCCTCAGTGACTCTTGATAATTGTTGTTGTATGCAAACTCAACCAATGGAAGGTACTCCTCCCATCTCCTCTGCTAATGCATGACATACATCCTCAACATATCCTCTACTATCCTGTTGACCCTCTTTTTCTGTAAATATGTTTGTGGATAAGTTGTGTTGAGGACCAAATTTGTACCCAATCCAACAAACAACTCCTTCCAAAACTTGGAAGTGAACTTGGCATCCTTGTCCGACACAATATTCTTCAGAACACCATGCAATCTCACAATCTCCCTGATGAAGGCTTGTGCTACCTCCATGTTTCTCCCTCCCATTCACCAAATCTTGATAGCTTTGCTAGCTCTTGGGAAGGCCCAGAAGGCCTAGGCTTACCAAGTAGTCTTCAGGGAAATTAACACCGACCTCGCCAATTCATCACAACACTATGTAAAATTGCTCAAATACTACGAAATTGTGTCATTCTTTTGCATATTGATGCTTCAAAGTTTATCGTTGAGTCACAACTTGCTGTGGTCACTATTATTCTCAAACAATTCCGTTAGCATTTTCCATATCACAAATGAATTTTCTTTTCCATGGATATTCAAGAGAATATGATCATGTATTCCCTCTAATATTATTCTCCTCGCCTTGGCTACATATTTATTTCACTGAGCAAGGTTTTGGACATCAGATGCTTGAGATTTTGCAAAATCCATCTTGATGTATTCTAGAAATCCATTGTCATCCAATACCGCCTCCATATGATCCTTCAATGCAACAAAATTTGGGTGCCTTCAAAGGCATACTATAGCCTTAGTCCATTAAAGACCATCTTCTCAGCTCTGAATAAATCCTGCTTCACTGATCTTCAAATTCAAACCTCTCAGAAACAACTTTTTCTATAATGTGAATCGAACTCTAATACCATGTAGAAATTAGGCTGTAGATTTGCAACTTCTCACAAATTTTTAATTAAAACCACAAGACACAAACCTACTCTACTGCTATGTAAATGTTATTTCACAATTTAGAACATAAATCTTAGACATGCAAGAAGAAATAACACACATGCAACAAGTATTTTTATCTAGGGAAAACATTCTACTAAAAACCCTAATGCCTGCTTCCATTAATCAAATGAATAAATATGTATTACAATTACTTCACTCAAGTGAGCTCACCCTGCAAGTGAAAAACCTATCTCTTTACTCACAAAAGGCCTCTGACCCAGACTTAGTCAATTTTTTCTTCGGCTTGAGCTCCTATTTACTTGAACTGTTCCTTGAGGAATTAGTCCCTATTATTTATGAAATTCCTCTAATTGAATTGAGAAATTCCTTAGGCTGATCATATGACTACATGCAACAAATGTACACATAAGACTAGTCTACAATTGATGTTACACTGCCTTGGAATCTCCACCTCAAATGGGTAACTTGAATTCTCTAAATTTATTAGCTATGTTTGGCTAATTGATCAATTAATTGGATGATTAATGAGTTTTACTGAATTCCTACTACACAACTTGACCCTCCACTAGTTCTTCCAACAATTGGAACTAGTTTAATTGAAAACAACCTGAGATAACTGATCTTTATTGCTACAAATTAGCAACCACACATGCAGAACTGAACTCTAACTCGTCCAACTTGAATTTACTAAGTAAACTGGGTGACACAAGTGATGTCTCACAAGTTAACATCATCCAAGTTGTTTACTGATGTCGAAATTTAGATTTTCTTAGTTTAATGAAGGAAAAATCAAATTGATAATTTCTTGCTAAAATTTTCAATAGATATCAGTGGCCATCCACCTACTCCACTGACTCAAAGGAAAATTCTCTATCTTAGGAGGTTTTTTACATTTTTTTTCGGTTTCTAAACTTCTAGGGCCATTTTGAGGCCCTAAATGATATTTTTTTACATGGCAGAGACCTATGCTTTGTTAGTGGAAATGTGTAATTCTTGGCTAGACCTTTCAAACATGCCACCTAGCCTGCCAAACAAATATTGTATGCAAAATTTACGACCCTGGGAAGTTGATTTACTAACTAAACCTAATGGGGCCCATAATCCCTTTGGCTTTTCATCTCTTAGGGTTAGGTTTTTCAATATTTGTGTTTTCCTCATTGCTTGTGATGTTAGAATGGTCCTTTCGACCTCATTGTAACTCACTTTCGTGAAGGCATGTAGTTGTCACATATCTACTTAGAGATAAGCTACCACCATTCAAGCTAGTTTGTTTCATTATGAATTTCTACATTTTCAACACCTTCCATTTATTAATAGAAGACAAGTTTCACTATATATTTATGCTCTGGTTATAAATTTGTATTTCATTTTGTTCCCTTCAAAAATCTAGATCATAAGTATTTGGAAATATGGATGACTTGAATCAAGTTCCAACTACTAGGGCCATATCCAAATGTAAAACACTTGATGGCAATGTATCTAACATTTGGCATCCAAAGAGTTTCAACTGATATTCTCGTAAGCTTGATTCTAGATCCAGATATAATAATCACCTAACACATCATTGTTAGATTAGTTGACACATTAGCACAATTTTTTAAATAAATGTCGCATGCAATGTGTGAGATATG
>APFE030021776.1:815-40755 GCA_000404065.3 Pinus taeda
AATTACGCCAATCATCAGAAACAAACATTTGCTTCAACTCGAACTGACATCGAAGCAAAGACTGAAGAGTAATAAAGGTTGTGGCAAAACGTGTGATGGCAGGACGCCACAACTCCTTGTTTTTAGTGTACCTCCTCATAAGGCTAAGAACAAAAGCATGGTTATAAATAAACTTGGGGATGATCCTAGCCATATCAACTGCCTCCTTGATGAAGGAGAGTTTCCCCATATCCTCAAGCAACAAATCGAGACAATGCGCTGCAAATGGAGTCCAGAACAATGTGGGATGCCTCTCCATAAGCATTCTGCCAGCAGACACATAACTAGCTGCATTGTCTGTTATGACTTGCACCACATTCTGCACACCAATCTCCCGAATGAACCCATCTAACAACTCACATATCGTTGCTGCATCTTTGATATGTTCTGATGCATCCAACGATTTAATAAACATGGTACCTTTGGGACAATGTACCAAGAAATTTAGAAGGGTCCTACCCTTCCTATCTGTCCAACCATCGGACATCACTGTGCATCCAGTGGCTTCCCATGTCTTTTTCAACTCTGCCAATCTAGAGTTGATGTCCTGTTTTTCTGCTTGAAGAATTGGCCCCCGCAACTCCTCATATGTGGCACTTTTGTACCCTGGGCCCACAACAGCGATAGCATCACACATTGGCTACCAATATGGATTGGTTTTTGTGATGGTGAGAGGTAAGTCGCTCCAAAAAATAACCCTCCCCATGAGTCTATCTGCTTCTTGCTTCTCCTTCTTTTTATAAAGCGATTTTATGCCAGGTTGTGCTCCAGGTCCTGTTCTTGGAACAAAAAATGATGACCTCGCACTTACCACTAGGAGAACATGTGGATGGTGGTGCCAGTTGTGGAGCCCCCTCCCACTATGCCAAATCCGGAGCCCCTCCCAACTAGGCCCCAAATCCAGTATACCTCAACACCAAAACAGGAGAAGGTATCCGAAAGATGCTACCTGCACGTTCAGCTTTGTTTCCTTTCCGCCTCTTTTTCCTTCTTTCTGTCCTTGTTCCTTCAATTGCCTCAAGAGCCTTTTTCGTAACAAGCCTCCGGACTAGAAACTGAAAGCCAACATGCATGTCCAGGCAGTTTTGGCGGAGATGGTAATTTCAATCGCGTAACCCGCCTGTCATCGTAGCCCCACACAATTTTGCATGATAGATTGCCCGATCTCACACATCAAGGGTCCCCATATCCAAAATGGGTCCAAGGCTTTTTCGGCATATTTGCAATTGTAGTGGCTAACTCAAAAGGAAACCTATAGCACCAAAAAAAAATTGGAATTAGTAACTTAATAAATATAAATAAAATTAATTAAATTATAATTTTCTATTTTTATTATTATTTATTTATTATTATTAAAAGAATTAATATATAAATTTAAAAAAGCATAGAATAAGATTATTAACCAAAAGATTTACTTCTAATTTATCAATGATTCAATATCATACTCACTTCATAATATCATATTATACTTATTAACCCCTGTCAAAACAAGATTCTAACAATCTATTTAAAATTAGACTGTTATTATTTTATCTTTGATTTTAGTAAAACGGAAAACCCAATATAAAATTTAGAAATAAATATCATATTTTTATTATAATTAAAAAAATTGATTTGCAAACAATTCATAGCAAAAAATTTGATATGTAATTTCAGCTTTAATGTCATATTTCCCAATCTCATCGATAAACTGTCTGCGACTCTGCCATAATAATATATGTACATGATTTTGTATGCAATGTGCATCAACCTTAATCTCGACATTTCAGACCTAACCTAAGGTGACATTGTGGACCGTGGTAACTGAAGGCGGATGGTACATGGACACGACCAAGAGTGGAAGCGACAAAACTGGATATTGCTGCCCCGGATATGTCTTAAAGTTATCAGTGATCACAGTGAGAAGGTGTCGGGACTCGGTGCCACCACAGAAATTTCAAATGAAAACTTATAAGTTATGACAGTGATAAGAATCGGGTCTCGGGACTCACTTGTGCAATTTCGAACTCGGGGAGAATGTTGACAGTTGAACCCGTGGGCCGTCGAATCCACCTGCAGATTGGTCGCTGAACCCGTGGGCCGTCGAATCCACCTGCAGATTGGTCGCTGAACCCGTGGGCCGTCGAATCCACCTGCAGATTGGTCGCGTGGACGGTTGAACGCGTGGGCACCGGAGAGCGTGGCGTGGGCTGGCCGCTGGAGAGTCGTGGCCGAAGTTCGAACAGTGGAATGAAACCCTCGGTCGGTGAATAATGAAATGAAAAACACACAATTTTACAAATACAACTCGCATATTTATAATAACCTGGCGATAATTTCCCTAACAGTGCGATATTTGCCGATTTTTCGCCGATTTTTCGGTTTTCGCGCGCGATTTTTATAACAATAAAATATCGCAATAATTTTGAGCCGATATATCGTCCTCCCGAAAATCGCGCGATATTTGCCGATATTGCCGAAATATCGGCAATATTATCTTCACTGGTATGGACCAATCAAGAGAGGAGAGAGAACATGATGTGATGAGATGAGTGAGTGTCCAAATGAGAGAAGGGTCACTCCTATTTATACAATTCGTTGAGGGTGAGGAGACCCATCCATTGGGCTTCATGAGGCTACATTTGACTGAGGCCAACCTTGACAATTTGTCCATGAGAAAGAATAATTTCAAAATTCTATTTCTGCTTGTCAGAATGAGACGATCTTTATATCAAAATTGTACCTCTCCGAAAGAGGAACCCAATGTAAAAATCATCTCCATCGCATGAGTTGTCCTAAGGTGGAAGTTGGCCCTAGTTGCCAATTTTAACACATTCGCTTAGCATATACCATCATACGCACAATTTTCCGTTTGTTTTGTAGCATTTTGGTAACTTTAAAAAAAAAATGTTATTAATGGCCCTGACTTAATTAATTATGCTTCAAGAGGCATTCTGGGAGGAATATTTGATGGAATACTTTAGTGTAATAGCTTGTTGGAATCAAAATGAGAAGATCTACAAAATGGGATGCTTAGAAGTGACTTCCAGTGGATGGAGAGAGTATGGTGGGTGGTTGACCATTTTCCCATATTAAAAGTGACTTTAATTAGTCACTTAATTAAATTAAAAAAGGGAAAAATAATTAATTGAAGGAAAAATGGCCAAAAGTGACTTACTGAAATAAAATAAAATTAAAAGTCACTTATATGGAGTAAAAAAGGAGTTTCAAGAATAATATTAAAATAATCAAATAAGATGCTTCCAGAGACTTGGAGATCTATCTATGGAGTCTTTAAAAGGAGGAGGAGGAGATCATTTGGGACATCCTTCAGTTGTGATATTTTCTTGTGGAGAGGTTTGGAGAACCGGGAAATCCCAGCTTCAACAGTAGCTCCAGGACGGAAACCCTCGAGTGATTGAGTGAGAGTGGGCGAGAACCCATCTCTCCCCTTGGTGAATTCATCCAGAATTCAAAGGTGTTTTTAGCAGTTCAGTTTATCTTTGGAAATCAGTTGTGGCATTATCAGTGTTGATAATATCGGTATTGGAAAAATATCGGCGATGGTACGAAAAACATCTTATTGGCAATATCCGTAAAATATCAGCAAGCATAAAAAATGCATAATATATTCATTTTTTTCAAATTTTTAAACATATAAAGCAATAACAACATGAAATAAACACATTGGCACATAACTATGAAGAAAGCACTAATATATATGATGTCAAATAGAAGCAATACATCAAAGGAGATACCAAAACCTGTTGATCCCTGATAATTGTCCAACCAAGGACTCAAATGTGGAAAACCAATACAAAATAACATCACATATATAAAAGTATCTCATCATCATGAGTTATATGTAGCAAAACAAATAAAACTAGCAGCTATCTATCTGAAATCATTGCCCTCTCCCCCTTTTACAGGAAAACATGATGGGCTGTTTTCCAGGCCTACCCCTAGTAGTAGAAGGCCCTGGCCCTGCCCTTGCACCTAATGTCAAATAATGAGTGCTAGGTATGGAGCTGTGCTCTCCTATATCTATAGCAGATGGTGTTGATGTTGATGCTCCCATAGTGTCCTCCTCCTCCTCCTCTAACTCCTGCTCCTCCTCCTCTTGCTGCCCCTTTTCTAATGGATCATCTGGCTCTAACCATGAAGGTGACTCCTCCAAGATGGGTTCCTTAGACTCCACTCTTCACTGAGACAATACATCAATATTGTCTAAGGAAATGGCATTTGGATCCATTGGTGCTTCTATTTGCTTCACTCGAAGTTGGAGATTGTAATGCACATACACTAAATCATTGAGGTGTGCAAATTCCAACCTATAAGAGTGTCAAAAAAACTAATGAGTCTTGACACTTGAAGATCATAAATTAAAATTTTAAAATTACAATAAGTGTAATTGCTCAACTGAAGGCTGGAGCTCAAAGTTATACCTGTTTCGCTTTTTTGCTTGTATTTTCTCAAATACACTCCAATTGCACTCACAACCTGAAGAGCTACATGTTTGACTCAAGATTCTTATGGCCAATTTCTGCAAATTTGGTGCCCTTGCATCGTAGCTTCGCCACCAAATATCTACAACAAAATAAAGAAACAAAATATTCAAAAACTTAAAACATAATTAAACTTTCAAATAAAAGTTACATAATTGAATTTTAACAATCTAGAATTATAAGTAAGGAAATTCTAAATTGAAAATTCTAATTACTAATGAGTGATGACCTGTCACTTACGTGGCATGAAGAGGGTCCTTTCCCTAATAGCATCATCAAAGCCAAATAGGCCAACACAATCCCAATAAAACTGTATCTTGCGATTGATTTTGCTACGAAGCTCAGGATCAGGTACCATCCTATGAATACAAGAATAGCGCCCTTCCATCACCTCACCATCAAAATCAAAGCCGCATTTGTATGAAAATGTGGGGTTGAGGAAGAGTGTTGCTACATGAATGAGTCAATGAAGCATCCCTGTCCACCGACTATCAATCACATCCCATAACATCATATGCCTATCAAGGCCAACAGAACCCTTATCTGCATAATAAGAACGAATGGCCTTCTTGGCCCTATCCATGGCCTTATACAAATAAGCCATTGTAGGCTTCTCCCCATCTACCAATCTCAGAACCTTTACTATAGATTCACTAATTGAGCATGCTTCTTCTACTCCTTGCCAAAACGTGTCAAAGTACACCATTTTTGCAATGGCTCTTCCGTCTTGTCTCCTGCTATATCTACAATCACGCCACTCATCAAAAACAAACATTTGCTTCAACTCGAACTGGCATCAAAGCAAAGACTGAAGAGTAATAAAGTTTGTGGCAAAACATGTGATTGCAGGACGCCGCAACTCCTTGTTTCTAGTGAACCTCCTCATGAGGCTAAGAACAAAATCATGGTTATAAATAAACTTGGTGAAACTCCTAGCCATATCAACCACCTCCTTGATGAAGGAGAGTTTCCCCATATCCTCAAGCAGCAAATCGATACAATGTGCTGCACACAGAGTTCAGAACAATGTGTGATGCCTCTCCATAAGCATCTTGTTAGCAAACACATAATTAGATGCATTGTCTGTTATGACTTGCACCAAATTCTGCACACCAATCTCCCGAATGAACCCATCTAACAATTCACATATCATTGTTGCATCTTTGATATGTGCTGATGCATTCACTGATTTAATAAACATGGTACCTTTAGGACAATGTACCAAGAAATTTAGAAGGGTCCTACCCTTCCTATCTGTCCAACCATCAGACATCACTGTGCATCCAGAAACTTCCCATGTTTTTTTCAACTCTGCCAATCTAGAGTTGATGTCCTGCTTTTCTGCTTGAAGAATTGACCCCCGCAACAACTCATATGTAGCACTTTCGTACCCTAGGCCCACAACATCAATAGCATCACACATTGGTTGCCAAAATGGATTGGTTTTGGTGATGCTGAGAGGTAAGTCACTCTAGAAAAGGCACCTCCCCATCACTCTATCTGCTTCTTGCTTCTCCTCTTTTTTAACAATTGATTTTATGCCAGGATGTGCTCCATGTCCTGTTCGTGGAACAAAAAATGATGACTTCGCACTAGCAGTAGCAGGTGATGTTGTGGAGCCCCTCCCACTACCCTCAACATCAAAATCAGAAGAAGATATCCCGAAAGATCTACTTGCATGTTCATCCTTGTTTCTTTCTGCCTCTTCCTTCTTTCTATCTTTTTCATCAATTGCTTCAAGAGCTTTTTGTATAAGTTCCGGACTAGAAACTGTACAAATCCCAACATCATGTCCAGTGAGTTTAGCCAGATGGTATTTCAATTGCGTAACCCCTCCTGTCATCCTGGTTCCACACAATTTGCATAATAGATATGCTCGATTTGTCCCACCATCAGGCTCCCCATACTCCCAAAATGGGTCTGTTGTCGCATAGATTGTCACGACAATGCTTAGACTGGGGGTTGTCACCCTGATCCTCGATCTCTCCATTTAAGCTGTCTCCCGAGGCTAAGGGGGGTAGACCAATGTTGCACGAAGCGGGGACGTTTTTTGGAAGTGGGGACGCGGAAGCGTCATTTTCCAAAAATCTAGGAAGCGAAGCGTCTGCTATATATATATATTTATAAATTTTTGCATTTATACTCTAAACAAATATCCCAAACAGGCGGAAGCGTCCAAAATAGGCGAAAGCGTCTAGGAAGCGTCTAGGAAGCGTCCAGGAAGCGTTCGGAAGCATCCAAAACAGGTGGAAGTGCGCTTCCGAATTTTGGATGCGCACTTCTGGGGACGCTTCCTGGACGCATCCGCACGGGACGCGCTTCGGGCCTTAGAACCGCTTGGGGGGGGGGGACGCTTCTTGCAACATTGGGGTAGAACCTATGGGACAAAGGAAGACCAACTGTGGACTAGTTGGGTTGGGAGACACAGCAAGGCAATTTAGCACTTGATTGATTTTTGAAAATTAATGTACCAGTGCCTTTAATGATTAAATTATTATTTATTAGATGCTGCAGAAATATGAACTTTATAATTCCATGATTAACAATCATTTATAAGCAAAATACAAGATATTCAACAAATGCACAACACCTTAAACAATAATCTAGCAATTAAATTTATAAAGGTTGAATACATTAAACCATGAAATTTAAATGGTAACCATCACTTTTATATAGCTAATATTCAAATGAGCATTTGAGCACGTTTAACCACATAAAAAAATGATAAATATTAATCCCACATCAAAATTTTAGCCTCTGCGGAAAAGATATATCGCAAACATGACAAATCCTTGAGCCAAGACTGAATCTGACAAAATATTTCCAGAATTTTTTGTATTTTTATATTTTCAAATAAAACAAAACTAAGCTAAACAAAAACTAAAGTTTAAATAAATGAAACTTAAATCTAAATTATAGAACAAAATAAAAAGTCTAAAGATTACTTTTTTATGTTTTTGAGAATTTTTTATTTTTATTTTATATTTTTTATTTATTTTTAAAAGTCAAAATTAAACAAAACTAAATAAATCTAAAACTAAAAACTAAAATTTAAAATCTAACTAAGAAAAAAAAAAAAAAACTCTTTGTTGCCTTTTATGATTTTTATTTTTTTTAATACTATACTAAACTAAATCCTAAAAGAACCTTTTTATATTTTTTAAAAGTTTATTATGATATAAAATTCTAAAACTTAAAATCAACAAAACTAAAATTACAATTTACTAAAACTTAACACCTAATCTATATACAAAAACAAAAATGAAACAATATAAAATCTAATTCTAAATACAACTTAAATTTAAGACCTAGAAAAGAATTTTTTTATGATTTTATTATTTTTTTTGTGATTTTAAAATTCTAAATTTAAAACTAAGGCTAAGTTAACAAAAGCTAAAACTTAATCCTATCAAAACCATGAAGAAAATCGTTTTTTTTTTTTTTTTTAATATGCTTTTAAATTAAGACACATTATAAAAAATAAAATAAACGCTGACCTAATCAATAGATGGAATCGAAATATGCTAACACTAACCCTAACTCATACGATTACATCAAACCGGAATTTTTTACCCACGCATAAAACAAAATCGAATTCTTATGATGTTTCTCTGCAGGCAGACAAAGAGCAACGAGGGCGTGAGGAGCTGATGCTTCAATTTTTATTTGCAGGCAATGGAGATCACACAGGTTTGAATAGCAGCAGTAAGAGCGACTCAATGGAGCGGATAGCGTGGAGGAGTTGGTGCATTTTTTCTTGCAGGTACGTAAGAACGGGAGAGCAACAGCGTGAGGAATTGCAGGTGGACGTGTTTGAGAAGGTTTGGTTTGCGTGAAGGAAGAAAGGACCGCAAGCAGGGTGGCAGCGTGTTGGTGGAGTATACTACGTGAGGTTTGGAGTGTGGAGCAGCGAAAGTATGATGATGCGTAGGATGGATATGCTGCATTGAAATTTTGTAGAGTTTTGATGGAGGACACTAGAATAGAGGGCGTAGATAGTGCATAGATCTTTGCCAGCGTGGGAGGGTTTGAGCTTTTAGGCAGCATAGATGGTTTTGCTTGCAGGTGATGGCTGACTGCGCATGAATGGGCAGTGTTGAAGGCTGTGTTGAGGATGCTAGACGATAACTGTAAGGAAAACTCGGATAGGCAGTGTGAGAGAGGCCTGAGGGTTCTAAAAAATTGATTTTGCAACAAGCCCAAATCCCAGGCAGCAGCAGAAAGATGGATCAGAAAACCCTCTAGATTCTCCAGTAAATTTTAGATCACCCTGCATTCAGATTAGTCTAATGGAAGCTCTGAACTTTTTCTCAAAACCTGTACCTACAACTTGAAAACAATGAAAACAAACAGGTAGAACCTGAAAATGCAAAAAAAAAAATGAAACCCTAAAAGTCCTAAGAACCAGCTAAATAATTATAGTAATTACAGCTCAAAGGCTCTAAATAGCCAGATTTGTCAATATGCCACATAAATATTTTCAGAATTTAAATTTAATGTGAGATACTTCAGAAAACCCTTCATGCATTCATAAAAAAAAATTCAAATGATAAACTTGGGATTAAAACTGGTTGGGCTCTTTCAGAAAATGCAATCCGGGAGTTGGCTGGTTCAGCCGAGAACTTCCCCGAACGCCCAACAATCTAAAAAAAGGATTTCCTGCACAACTTAAAATCAACCATTAACATAGAAGGAAAAAACAATAGTGAAATCCAGATCAAATGGAGATACCTGCTATTTTAGAATCTAAACTATCATTCAAACCCCAGAGGTCAGACAAGATACTTGTGCCTGAATCAATCTTCGTCAAGCTATTATCGATGACTGAAAATAAAATTAGGCAGAAAAATAAAACGTCTTACAACATTTCTAGAAGAGTAACACCAGCAAGATTTTTAACCCCAAAGTCTTTCTTTATTGCACAAAAATGACTACAAGAGAGCTTTCTTTAGCACCAGACTCTCAGATCCAATCTGATCTCAAATGACCCCTAACACCCTATTTAAAGAAAAAATTCCCAATGGCTAGATCGAGTGATCCATGTCAAACTAATTTCGACCGTTGATGAGGATCAAAATCCCTTTCAATATCATCCTTTGAAATTTTTAAATGCATTTTAATAATATATTAAAATATAAATCTTTACATTTTTTTCCTCAAATTTTGGATTTATTATTTTTTTATTTTTTCAATTTTTATTTTTTTAATTTAATTTTTTATTATTTATATCTTTATTTTTTTGTTTTTTATTTTTATTTTTGGATCCTCGAACTTAGCCTTTGGAAAATCACCTAGGACCTAGGACTTAGGACTTATGAGGGGATTAAAACATTTTCTAACCTTCAAGACACTTTACATCATGAATTTACAATTTTACATCTCAAGGGGGAACACCCATTTGACATAGACCCTCATAGACCACCCAGTTTTGTGACAAATATAATCTAGCAGATCAAGCAATTTGAAATAACCTAACCAAATGATTATTTCCAAATTACTTTTACATACACTCGAAGCACACTAGGATTCACCTAAGATTCTAATGACAAAATTCATTCAGGCTTTGGGGTTAGGTTGAAGGAAAACACTGCCGATCATGGATCGGTGAGACAAAAAACCTTCCGGAACATAGATTATCACTAGAAAATTGGGTTTGCCTAGGCAATTTACATACATGACTCAGATATACTAAGATTATTTACAATTTACACATGCAGACTAGGTTTACAACATAACATGATCGGACTGATGATGACAGTCGAATGGCACAGACACATTGATCAAGCGCTATCCCTTTTGCAAAGAAAAGGGGGTGTATTGCTACGGGTAGTTGACACATAGTGGTCAACATCTCGCTCTACTTGGGGACACGTTGCAGCACTGTAGGAATATGAGAATCCAGAATCTGCATCCATGCAACACACATAAGTAGCATTCATCCAAAAATCATCATATAACATTAAGCACATAAAATATATAAGCTCTTCATTTATTAACTATCTAGTAACAAGAAAAGTAAATCTAATCCTAAAACAGAAATAAAATGTTGAAAAAACAAGGAGTAAGGTTAGAAATACAGAGGATGCCCCATGGCATCAGATGTGTTCAATATAGTGTATACTGAGCATTTACCTGCTTTCAGGCAAATTTGTCGGCTGCTTATCAGATGTGCCATGTCCAATTCTACATATGGTAGGACTTTTCCTATCCAAAAATCAAGCTGCTCGCGGCCGTCTGATGCATCAAATCTTTTTCTTATTTTCTTTCTCTTGCGTTTTTTCTTCGTGGCAGGCTATATCACTGATGACATGGAACTTTCTACTTCAAAGCTCTCAGATGAAGTATGTAAGATGTGCGTGACATGTCTTTCTTCATTCTGCATCTGCCCTGTCAAGGATGATTGATCAATCTCACAGGTACCATGAGTTATAACTTGATCTTCAATGACTGGTGGATTAACTGTGTGAGCATCAATCTGATTATTAATTTCCCTTTTATCCAGGTCACCTTCAATTATCTACTTTTCAATGGAACAAAGGACCTCATAATATGATGGAGCTTGCTGTAACAGATAAGGAGGCTCCTAATCTATTGACGTTCCCTGGTTTCTTTCATCCTCTGACAGCTGTCGAAAGTTCTGAACCTGTATTGCAATGGCATCCATCTGACTAGAGTGTTCAACCTTCATAGCACTAATTTCCCTGGCATTGTCTTCTTCCATATCTTTTATTACTTTATCGTTTTTTTCCTTTATGGTCATCAAGCAATGCTGCATAGAGTTTATCTCTTCCTTATGATTTGCTTGCATGGTAGCCAACTGATTATTATGATTCTGAACGTCATGATAGTCATTTCTTCATCCATAGTTAATAACTTGTTTTGCATAGAATTAATTTCCCTATCATGATTAGCTTTCATGGTCACCATATTTTCCTCTAAGCCTGATAACTTGCTTTGCATAAAACTAATTTCTGTGCCATGATTAGTCTTTATGGCCTCAATTTCCTTAGCATGCTGATTTTGCATGATCTCCATCTCCCTATTATGTTTTTCCAGGTGGATGCATAAAGTTCTCACATCATTGGCGTAATTAGTTTTTTTGATCTCCATATTTTTTACTAGCCGCATTAGTTCTTGTATAATTTGCTTCTGATCTTCCTTTTCATTGTCAACACTGTTTTTACAATTTGTCCCTGCTTTTCCACTATCATGGATTTGATCTGCAGTGGATGACACATTCTGATATGAAGAATTGTCTTGAAATTTCTCACCGACAGCTCGACCATTTATAAGATTACTTTCATTCTGTTGCACAATTTTAAGGGCACAAGGCGAGCTATCTGGATCACCATATCTATCTTTAAAAGCATCGACAATGTCTTGTAAAGAAGTGAAAGAATCTTCAGGACAATTATTAAACCAATTCAAAACATCACCCTCTAAAGAAAGGAAAAAAAGACGCATTTTGACATCTTCATGATTATACTGATGGGGTCTAAAATATATGATCATTATACAAGTAAACCTACCTAGATGCTTTTTAACAGCGACTGAATCACCACCCGAGAACAAAGGTAATTTAGAAATGGCCACTTCTGGAACATCACGGAGATCATCAACAAAATGACATGGTTTAAATGAATAATCCATGATGAATATCGAGGGACCAAATGGATGATAGAAAGAGATCTCTGCTCAAGAAAATCAAGAGATGAAAGAAGTGGAGTCGCCACTTGAACAATGAATCTAATTCTAGGATCCAAAAAACAACCAACAAGCAAATATGAGGGAGGCTTCTTGCCTGGGAAAAATAAAAGAAATAAAATGGAGTCACCACCCAAACAAGAAACGAACTGAAGAGAAGACGCTGATATGACGAAAGATAAGGCGATGAAAAGATCCAAATGATGCCAAAAAATGTTGACTCTGCCAGCTCAAATGAGAGATGAGAAAGATGAAGGAATGATGAATGTCGAATAAGCCAAGGACAAAAAAAACTTTATCCCCGGCAGCGACGCCAAAAAATGTTGTCGCACAAATTGTCACGACAACGCTCAGACTGGGCACTATCACCCTGATCCCTGATCTCTCCATTTAAGTTGTCTCCCGAGACTAAGGGGGGTAGACCCTATGGGACAAAGGAAGACTAACTGTGGACTAGTTGGGTTGGGAGACACAGGCACACAACAAGGCAATTTAGCACTTGATTAATTTTTGAAAATTAATGTACCAGTGCCTTTAATGATTAAATGATTATTTATTAAATGCTGCAGAAATATGAACTTTATAATTCCATGATTAACAATCATTTATAAGCAAAATAGAAGATATTCAACAAATGCACAATGCCTTAAACAATAATCCAACAATTAAATTTATAAAAGTTGAATACAATAAACCACGAAATTTAAATGTTAATCAATGATCACTTTTATATAGCTAATATTCAAATGAGCATTTGAGCACGTTTAACCACATAAAAAAATGATAAATATTAATCCCACATAAAAATTTTAGCCTCAACGGAAAAGATATATCGCAAACATGACAAATCCTTGAGCCAAGACTGAATCTGACAAAATATTTCTAGAATTTTTTGTATTTCTATATTTTCAAATAAAACAAAACTAAGCTAAGCAAAAACTAAAGTCTAAATAAATGAAACTTAAATCTAAACTATAAAACAAAATAAAAAGTCTAAAAATTACTTTTTTATGTTTTTGAGAATTTTTATTTTTATTTTATATTTTAAATTTTATTTTTTTATATTTTTTATTTATTTTAAAAAGTCAAAAATTAAACAAAACTAAATAAATCTAAAACTATAAACAAAAAATTTAAAATCTAAAACTAAAAAAACTCTTTGTGCCTTTTTATGTTTTTTTTATTTATTTTAATTTTACCTATACTTAAAACTCTTTAAATCCATAAAAAGAGAAACTTTTTTATATTTTTAAAATTTATATTAAGATATAAAAATTCTAAAACTTAAAATCAGCAAACTAAAAATCTACAATTTAACCTGAATTAAAAACTTAGGCACCTATCTATAACAAAAGGAAAAATGAAACAACATAAAATCTATTCTAAATAAGACAATAGAAAATAAATTTTTTTATGAATTTATATTTTATTTTATTTATTTTTATGATTTTAAAAATCTAAATTTAAAACTTAAGGCACTAAATTAATAAAAGCTAAAACTTTAATCCTATCAAAACCATGAAAAAAATCAATTTTTTATTTATTTTTTTTTTTTTTTTAAATTAACACACATGTTATAAAAAATAAAATAAACACTAACCTAATCAATAGATGGAATCGAAATATGCTAACACTAACCCTAACTCATACGATTACAACAAATCAGAATTTTTTACCCACGCATAAACAAAATCAAATTCTTATGATGTTTCTCTGTAGGCTTGCGTGAATCCGACGAGTAGACAAAGAGCAGCGAGGGCGTGAAAAGCTGAAGCTTCAATTTTTGTTTGTAGGCAATGGAGATCACGCAGGTTTGGACAGCGGCAATAAGAGCGACTCAATGGAGGGGATAGCGTGGAGGAGTTGGCGCGGTTTTTCTTGCAGGTACGCAAGAATGGGAGAGCAACAGCATGAGGAATTGCAGGTGGACGTGTTTGAGAAGGTTTGGTCTGCGTGAAGGAAGAAAGGACCGCACGCAGGGTGGCAGCGTGTTGGTGGAGTATACTGCGTGAGGTTTGGAGGAGTGTGGAGCAGCCAAAGTATGATGATGCGTAGGATGGATATGCCGTGTTGAAATTTTGCAGAGTTTTGATGGAGGAAACTAGAACAAAGGGCATAGATAGCGCAGAGATCTTTGCCAGCGTGGGAGGGTTTGAGCTTTTAGGCAACGTAGATGGTTTTGCTTGCAAGTGATGGCTGATTGCACATGAATGGGCAGCGTTGAAGGCTGCGTTGAGGAGACTAGACGATAACTGTAAGGAAAACCTAGACAGGCAGTGTGAGAGAGGCCTGACGGTTCTAAAAAATTGATTTTGCAACAAGCCCAAATCCCAAGTAGCAGTACAAAGATGGATCAGAAAACCCTGCAGATTCTCCAGTAAATTTTAAATCACCTTGCATTCAGATTTGTGTGATGGAAGCTCTGAATTTTTTCTCAAAACCTGTACTTGGAACCTGAAAACAATGAAAACAAACAGCCAGAACCTAAAAATGCAAAAAAAAATGAAACCCTAAGAACCAGCGAAATAATTACAGTAATTACAGCTCAAAGGCTCTAAATAGCCAGATTTGTCAATATGCCACAAAAATATTTTCAGAATTTAAATTTAATGTGAAATACTTCAGAAAACCCTTCATGCATTCATAAAAAAAAAATTCAAATGATAAGCCTAGGATTAAAACTGGCTAGGCTCTTTCAGAAAATGCAATTTGGGAGTTGGTTGGTTCAGCCGAGAACTTCCCCGAACGCCCGACAATCTAAAAAAAAAGATTTCCTGCACAACTTAAAATCAACCATTAACATAGAGGGAAAAAACAATAGTGAAATCCAGATCAAATGGAGATACCTGCCATTATATTTCAGAATCTAAACTATCATTCAAACCCAGAGGTCAGACAAGATACCTGTGGCCTGAAATCAATCTCATCAAGCGATTATCGATGACTGAAAATAAAATGCAAAAATAAAACATCTTACAGCATTTCCACGAAGAGTAACACCAACAAGAATGTTTTAAAACCCAAGAGTCTTTCTTTAGTTGCCGAACAAAAATGATAAAAAGAGCTTTCTTAGCCCCAGACTCTCTAATCCAATCTGATCTCAAAAGACCCAACCTATAAAGGTATTCCAACAGCTAGTTCGAGTGATCCATGTCAAACTATCTTGACCGTCGATAGTGATCAAAATCCCTTTCAATCTAAACCGTCAATTTTTTAAATCATTTTTAAAATATAAAAATTAAAATCTACATTTATTTCCTCAAAATCTTTGACTTATTATATTTATTTTATTTTTTCAAATTTTTACTTATTTTTATTTTAATGTTTTTTTAAGGATTTTTTTTTAGAATAATATTTTTTTATTTTTATTTTTTTTTATTTTTATTTTGGATCCTCGAACTTAGCCTTTGGAAAATCGCTTAGGACCTAGGACTTAGGACTTATGAGGGGATTAAAACATTTTCTAACCCTCAAGACACTTTACATCATGACTTTTACAATTTTACATTTCAAGGGGGAACACCCATTTGACATAGACCCTCATAGACCACCCAGTTCTACGTCAAATATAATCTAGCAGATCAAACAATTTGAAATAACCTAACCAAATGATTATTTCCAAATTAATTTTACATAGTCTCGAAGCACACTAGGATTCACCTAAGATTTTAATGACAAAATTCATTCTAGCTTTGGGGTTAGGCTGAAGGAAAACTCTGCCGGTCATGGATCGATGAGACAAGAAACCTTCTGGAACGTAGATTATCACTAGAAAATTGGGTTTTCCTAGGCAATTTACATACATGACTCAGATATGCTAAGATTATTTACAATTTACACATGCAGACTAGGTTTACAACATAACATGATCGGGCTGATGATGACAGTCGAATGGCACGGAAACGACGATCAAGCACTATCCCTTTTGCGAAAAAAGGGGGTGTATTGCTACAGGTAGTTGACACGTAGTGGTCAACAGGGTCCAAGGCATTTGGCATATTTGAATTTTGTAGTGAGCTAACTCAAACCTAGGGCACCCAAAAAAAAAATGGGAATTAATAAGTAATAACCACCTCATTTTACAAAATAATTTTTTTGCTACATTATTTGCAATTTGAATTCAATGAAAAATCATAAATGACAATAAGAGGGTACATTTGAAAGTTAAAAACAAAATGGAGTTTGCTATCCAAATATGGAGAAAACCCTTGCATTTGCACATGGGCACGAAAATCATAGCAAATGGAAAAACAAAAAACAAGAAAAATGTTTGTAGGCAAATAGGCAAGCAAGAATAACCCTAAATCTATTAAAAAAATCATTAACATAGGGGTTTATTAGAACATACCTGTTAATGGAAGAAATGAAGATTGTCTCACTATTCTTCAATCTTTGATCAACAAAATATTCGGTGTTGGTGGCGATAATGGCTATTCAACCCTCAAATTCTCCTTGACAACAAGCACAATGCTCTCCCCTTCCTTTTCCAGCAATCAGAAAACAAGAATGAGGAAAAAACAGTTTTGGCCTTTTCTAGCCACGACAACGAATTTTTTCTCACAACCGGCGATATTTTGGGTCGTAGCATGATATTTTCTAGAAATATCGGCGATATTTCAAAAATATCGCGATATTTAAGAATATCGGCGATATTTCGACAATATTGTCTTCACTGGGCATTATTGTATATCTTTGGAGTCCATCACCTCAACCATTCTTAGTTTCTTGTATCAACTTATTTCATATTAATAAAATAAGGATGAGTTCTTCCGCATGTCTTTCTTGTCTAATCTCAAGTTGCACATTTAATTTCTTGTTTCTGTCGTTAAATAGTGTGGTTCAATGTGCACGAATTGTTTGTAAAATTAACGATGTGAATTTTGGGAGAAAATTTATATTTTTTAAAGCATTATTTGGCAAAATTTTTATTTGGGTCATTATAGTGGTATCAGAGTTGAGTTGAGATTGTATTTTCCGGTTTTGTCGTTAAGTTGATGGTTAAATTTGTGCAAATTGTTATTTGAATTGACGAGATAATTTTCAGCAAAAGTTATATTTGGGACATTACATAGATGGTAAGAGGCACATGGTTGATACAAATGGCAGAGGCACATGGCACATCATCGTCAAATAGTGGCTGCTAGTGGTTGCTGGCTAGCTAGTTGCCCGACTGAATATCAAACATAGGAGAAAAGTTTTCTCCTATGGGGCTACCCATTTTGGCGGGTAACCAGATTCAATGTAGTTAGACCAATGTTGCAAACATCGACATCGGGATAAAATCGGCAAGGGTCCGGAAAACCAGATTATCGTAAAAATCGGGAAAATATTGGTAAAAATCGGCCTACAACGGCAAAATTAAGATACCACCAAAATATCAATAAAAATCAGCAAGCATCTGCTTGGCAAAAAAATCGCAATTTCATGATTTTATCGTGATGAAATCGGGATTTTTGCAACACTAAGTTAGACAAGTGTGTACTCTCTCTTTATTTGTCTTATGACATTCACAATCTTGTAAGTTGGAGAGAGTCTAGAAGATTTTTGAGTTTCGTTGTGCTTGTTCAAGTTCCTTAAGTAAATTATTCATAGAACTGTAAAGAAGCATGTAATCAAATTCCTTACCAAAAGGTATTCAAGAGTGCATCAAGACAAACATCAGTTTTGGTTTAAAGCATAATTATCAACATTGCATAGTGAAATTTTAAACCATAAACCAAGGCTAAACACATCTGTTTCTATTGCTTCCCATCATATTATATTATGCATAAAAGTTAGATTAGGAGGCAGGGACATTAACATTTCATAAATGGAAGCTCACCTCTTGAGGGAAATGGTGGTATGTTCGTTGAGGGAAATGGGTGTAATATGGAGGCAAATGTGGAACAATATCATGGGCATGAGAGACACGTATATGTTTTGGTACAAATGTATTATAGAAATCGGCAAACACCGAATTTCCAATACGAGGCTGCCCAAAGGTCACAACTTGGACACCCTTTGCTCCATAGTTTACCTGGCACATAAATTTCAGGACAATTAGTTAATAATCAGTAAAAGAAATAAATTTGCAGAAAAGACAGCAAAATTATGCAGCAGTGGTAGACAAACTACAAAAGCCAAATAAATATGGAGTAGATAAAGAAACGTGAAGAATAATCACTGTTGCTCCTTATCTTGAATGGATAGCTAAGAAAAATAAATAAATTTTCTTCTTTTTTTGGTCCCATTTAACTACTTGAATTAAATCAAATTGCCTGATTATTCATTTAAACTCTTGCGTTGCCGAGAATTCATGGATCAACTTGTTTTCTCAGCTACATATTTTTTATATTCTCTAGCTTTCTATTTCACATACCGGTGAATGTTTATATGCTTGATATATGCATGGAAAGCATCCAGACGAAAGTTTACAATTGAACATTTAGTGCTCGATTGACAATGATAAATGATGTCAAGATCAACATTTTCTCAAATGTCGGTTTGAAACCAACTATTCAGAATATAGAAAGGGTGGTTGTCTGTTTATGGTACCGTAAGATCAAGTGCACAAAAGGAAGCCATAGCTCCACCCATTGAATGCCCTGTAATCATAATAGATAGTGCATTATTCCTCTTCTGGATTTTCTCTACCGCTTCTAAAATCCTCGGACGCAATGTTGTATTATGGTAGGCAGAATAAAATCCTTGATGTACCTGCAATGAAAAAAATCATTGCAAATGTGGTGTTGTATTTACAATGAATCATGATGCACAGATCTCCATAAAATACCCAAGCAACCAAACCATAACCCACCATTGAACCAGACATGCCAGGGTAATTAAGATCAAGCTGCTTGAAAAGCAAATCTTCTACCCAGTTCCGAATGCTGTTAAAATGAGCCAAATAAAGACGTTAGTTATTTAAAATGCTAAGGTATATTCCACCAAATTGAACCTTTAAAATTCAATGAGCTGGTATGCAATATGATCAAAATAGTCAAAATGAAAATAACAGATTTTTTTTATATCAGATTAAATAACCCTAATTTTGATTATAGTTTGTTCATCATAGGACCTAAAAGTAAAGTTCCTGAAATTTTATACTTTTTTCCAAGTAGTTTTGTGCTTATCTTTTGCTCTTTCCATGCCTTTATGTTACCATCACCCATTTATGTCCCCAGTTTTGGTTCAGGAGCTCACGCACAAAGATGAGTCAATCATCTAAACAGAATATTACTACACAGATGAAACCAATAAGAGGGTGGTAGAGAAGAAACCATAGGAAACCATCAGACTCACCAAGGAACAGTCAATATAATTATTTCTAGGTTCCCAATTTTGCATGAAGCCTTGCACAATAAATGGATATCCAATCTAAACATGTCCACGCTAAAAGTTACTACATTTTTGCAAAGGAATCTGCTCCAAATCTCATAATAAATGTCTATCTTTCTGAAGCATAAATGCTCACATTAATATGCTTCAAGAATTGTGGGATTAGATATACATAAAAATTTACAAATAAAGAAATAAATGAATGGAAGACGATTTGCATTGGAATGGGCCCCAAATATTGATATAGCTTAAGGTGTCTCTTAATAAAAATTCATGACCTATTAGTCATATGTATTATTTGCCATTATGATTATTATTATCATCATCATCTTTATTTTACTTTTGATTTTATTTATAATTTTAGTTTAGAGTTCATGTATATATAATTGGTTTCCCCTTTAAGACTACTTTGCCCTCAAAGCTATTGAAAATTGGCAGCGCAGGGATGAATTTCATTAGATAAAATCTCATTTCTGACAATTCTGGAGTGAATTTTTAAAAATAGAAAGTTATGTCTAGCATCTCAAGTATGACTTTTCAAAACTAGTAAATTACCTTGCACCAATTGGTAATCAAGCATAGGTGAAGGAAAATCACTTAACTTATCATTAATCAATTCTAATAGTTCAATCTCAACTTAATCATCAATACTATTAATATTATTATTATTATTATCCTTTATGATACTATGATATTATTATTAAAAGAAATTACAAGTCACCTTACCTTCATCACCTCAATCACTTCGCACCTCTCTCTTTCATGACTCACACGGCATTACATAACTCTCTCTCTCTCTCTCTCTCTCTTAAAGATACATTACACTCTCTCTTATGCACTCATTAAAGACATGGCATATTCCTCTTACGCTCTCTTTAATGCATATGTTACACTCTCTTTAACTAAGGCATGCATACCTTTCTTAATAGCATAAGCTACCAAGGTATGTGTTCCTTTCTTAATGGCATAAGTTACTAAGGCATGCGTACCTCTCCTTAATGGCATAAGTTACTAAGGAATGCGTTTCTCTCCTTAATGGCATGAGTTACACTCCCCTAAATGGCATATGTTACTCTTTCTCAAGGTATGCATATTGCTCCTCCTTTATGACAAGAATTCGTTGCTCCTCCTATATATGTGTGTCATGTCTTCTCACTTGAGTACCTACTACTTGTGCATTGTGAAAGAAGAATTTGAACTTGAGAGAGAGAGTTGGAGAGACTTGAAAAATATTGTGAGAGAGAGACTTGAAGATTAAGAGAAGAACTTAGTGAGCCAAGGTTGGTTTATTAGTGTTTCAGTGTTGGTTCAGTTGAAGGGAAGGTTGATTTAGTGTTTGCATTTGGTGTTGCTACCAGTGATCTTCATGCTACAACTAGTTCAAATTTGGGTGAACTTACTCATTTTCTTGATCTTTCATTGTACTTTGTAACTTTGTTGAACAATTGATATCTAATAGAAAAAGAATTTGGTGGGGTTTTCCCCTTGTGGTTTTGTCCTAGTCATTGGCCTTAAATTATTTGTGTCTCATTTTGTTTTTGGCTATCTTCTATTGTGCATTTGGTTTATGTTTTGTCTACAATTGCTTAACTAATATTACAAAAGAAAGAAGTTTTGGAATAAGTAATTGTTACAACATTGAACATCAAAATTTCAACATGGTATCAGAGCTTTGGTAAAGACAAGCCCAAGAAGATAAGATCTATCACTCCTTTGCCAAAATTTTACTTCAAAGAGATCTTACTTGTCGCTGAAATTTGTTTCCCAAGAAGATAAGAGTTATCTCTCCTTGAAGATCTTACTTATTGCAGAAATATTACTTGCTGCTCCTTTGAAGATCGTATTGCTATTGAAATCTTACTTGTTGCTCCTTTAAAGATCTTACTTGCTGCTGAAATTTGTTTGACTTGATCAAGATGTCTTCTTCTTACTTCAAAAGTGAAGAGAAACTGAATGATGCTTCGAATTTTGGTCCATGGAAGGCAATATTGGATATTACTCTTGAAGAACATGCTGTATTGAAATATGTGGAAGACGAGGTAGTAGAACCACCAAAAAATTTGAATGTTGTTGTCAAGGCCAGATTCAAGAAGAGAGAAGTCAAGGCTAAGAAGATTATCCTTGATTCTCTTGGAGACCATCTCATCACATATGTCTCCAAGCTGAAGAAATCTAAGGAAATGTATGACAAGCTCATTGGAATGTATCAAGTAAACAACTTGAGTCAAATCCTTGCTTTGAAGAATCAACTCAAGGGCATTAAGATGAACAGAGAAGAGACCATTCAAGCATACTTCATGAGGATATCAAAAATCAAGGATCAACTGTCAACAATTGGTGAAATTGTATCTGATAAAAGTGTTGATTACGCTTGGAGGTCTTTCTCCAACTTGGGAAACTTTTATTACTACCATCAACAACAATGATAAGTTTCCCACATTTGATAAACTCCTAGGAAAGTGCAGTCAAGAAGAGACCAAAATGATTTTCAGAGAAAGAATTCCCAAGCATGAAGAAGGTGAACCTACTGCCTTTGTTGTCCAAAGAAAGAAGTCAAAAAGAAAAAGAGGTCATCACTTTTCAAGAAAGCTTGCTCCTAGATCCAACAATTCCTATAAATGGAACAAAGACTTATCAAAAGCTTAATGCTACAATTTTCATAAGCATGGCCACCATGTCTGTGACAATCCAAAAATTAGAGGTGCACCTAGATCCAACTACAACAATCGTAGCAACAATTTCAAATCTGATTATAGAAGAAGAAGAAGAGAAGTTCTTTTTATTCGTAAAGAAAGCTACCGTTCTTCCAAGACGTCAAGGAACTCAAGGTATGATAATAATGCAGTTGAAACACAATCATAGTGCTTTCTCATTTTATCTCTTTCTAGTTCCTCTCCTGCAAATTCTTATGACAGTTGGTTGGTTGATAGTGGTGCTTCAAGACACTTTACTGGTTATAAAGAAGTTCTCTCAAATCTGATTGAGAGAGAGATAGATCTAAAAATCATGCTTGGAGATAAATCTACATATCCTATAAAGGGATTTGGTTCTGTATATTTTCATCTGGATCAAGGTAAAACTATATCTCTTCAAGAAGTTTTGTATGTACCTGGTCTGAAAAATAATCTTGTATTTATATCTGCCTTAGAAGACAAAGGAATGAAAGTTTCTTTCATAAATGGAAAAGTTCTCAATTGGCCAATGAGATCTAGCATGAGAGATGCCTTCACTCTAGGATCAAGATTTGAAGGTCTTTATAAAGTCAATGGCAAGCCGATCCATGTGCTATTTCATGACAAAAATCATCAATGTGAACTTTGGCACCAAAGGTTCGCTCATTTGCACTATAAAGCATTGCCTCATGTGAGAAAGATGGCTTCTGGAATGTCAGATATTAGAGTGGATAATGATGGAGTTTTCCAAGGGTGTGCAAGTGAAAAGCATGCAAAGGGACCATTCCCTTCTAGAAAAAGCAGAACTAGTCAGGAACTTCATGTTATACATTTCGATTTATGTGGACCTACGCTTGCAACTTCTCTTGGTGGCTACTTGTATTATATATTCTTCATGGATGATTTTTCTCAGAAGACATGGATTTTCACTTTGAAAAACAAAAGTCAAGCATTTAACATGTTCAAAGACTTCAAAAATCTAGTAGAAAAACAAACTAGAAAGCAGATCAAAATCTTCAAATTTGACAATGGAGGAGAGTTCACTTCAAATGATTTCATTGACTTTTGCAAAGAAGCTAGCATCAAGAAAGGCATGTTACCCACCACCTTGTGGGTAATATCCATAGGAGAAAATTTTCTCCTAAACGGTCATAATTCGGTAGCCAGTAGCCCCTTGCAGCCACTAGATAGCTCGATGTGCCATTTTCTCCACCCCCTGAGCCAACGATGTGATCCTATTGCACACATTTTGTCAAAGTTCCAAGGAAGCGAAAGTACCAAGTTTTTTCAACAGGATCGGATCATCTATTAGCAGTTCATATGTCATTGTAAACCCATTATGCAAGTTATGTAATGTAAATGATGCTAGTAAGACCGTGAATGTATGTAACAAGCTAGGTAAGTCTATTATTTTGGCAAGAGTTTCATCCTAGGAGGTTTTTCGTCTCATTGATTCATTTGTGTTTTTAAACATGGATGGTCGACAAAGTTCTTTCCTCCAGCCTCACCCCAAAGCTAGGTTGGAATTCATCATCAACGTCTTAGGTGAATCCTAGTGTTTTAGTCGAGTCTTATGTAAAAGTGATTTGGGAATAATTTAAGTTAATTAGCTAAATTATTTTATTACAAATCACTTGGTCTACTAGATCATATTGTGTCGCAAATTGGATATGTTTTTTGAGGGTCTAAGCCGAACAGGTATTCCCCCTTTGATAGTTGAAATTGTAAATCTTATGTAAAAAACATTTTAATGAATGGTCCCTCATACTTAGACACCATGGTTAAAATATTAGAGGGTGGAAAAAATAAAATCCCCTCATGTGTCAACTAATTAAATTTTCTGGCAAAATTAAATTAAAATCCCAAGCCAAAAATTTAATTAATTAGAGTCAAATTTAAATGTCTCAGGAAAATTAAATTCTCCAAGTGAAAAAATCGTGTCTTAAAACAATTAATTTTTGGAGGTCCTCCACCAAGGGAATATTGAGTATTTCAAGAAAAATTGGACCCTTGGACCTTGGTGGTTAAGTCAAAATCAAATTTTCAAGGAAATCAGCTCAAAATAATTAATTTGATCTAGTTAAAATGGAAATAAATGATAAATTTGAAAATTCCTCAAAAATAAAAATTCAACAGCTAAGATTAAAAGAGGATCAAGTATTTTTTGACAACCGAGATTATTTTGACAAAGATCAAGAAAACAAGATGTTTTTTGTCACTTGAAGGTTTTATCTATAAATTAGAGAGTCATTTGAGTCTCTAGGCATCTGATTTTTGGCTAAGAAATCGCTGCTGAAGCATTTGTGTAAACTATTGTCCCACAGGGAACTATTTTTCCCATCATAATAAAGACTTTGAGGTGCAACTCAAGGTGTCCATGTTCATTGATTTGTGGTATGTACTGACTACAAGTTTTCCTATGTTGTGCTGACAAATGGTAAGATTTGTTTTTCACTAGATAGAGATAAAATCATTCTATTGATAGTTTTGGGCTAATATTAGGTGATTTGATTCACCATATGATTAACAGATTGTCTTGAGATAAATACATAGTGTTTGCAAATACTTCAATCCTTGGTCTCCAAGCTCACAAACTGTGAGCAAGGATCAACTTTGCTTAGATCCTGAATATTTATGTGGTGGATTAAATCTTCACTAAGGCTTGTACTGTGCATGGAGTTTCTAGAGTGTTTTTAGCCATTTATCAAAGAAAATAACCATAAAAAATTATTTCTCAAAAAATTGAAATTTTCAAAACCCTTGTATATTTGTATATTTTTGTGAATAATTTTGTAAATTAATTTGCAAATTATTTTTTGCTAATTGGGGATTTAAGATTTTTGTATTGATTTGGGGTTTGGGTGTTTTATTTTCATTTTTTGCAAGTAAAATCAAGAGAAGAGGATGAAGTAGAGCTAGGTCTAGACCCTTGAGGGTAAGATCTAGTCTCTAATTTTTTTTTGCAGGGCCAACCATTGAGAAATTTGTAGCAAAATTCAGATCTAGAAGAGAAAACCTTTTCTGAAGCTAGGTTTTTGAGTTTCAACCCTGTCGGGCCCGAATCCAGCATTCCTAAGGCCAATGCTTCCCTCCCTCCTCCCTACGTTAGCCTAAAAAGGCCCATCCTTTTCATTTTTAGGCCTTTTAGGGCAGGCCATGAGCCTTAGAGGCCTTGACTTCCCCTGCCTAACCCTGCGTTGGAGTTTTAAGGCCTTAATTAGCCTAGTCATGGGTTTAAGGAGCCTCAGTCCCCCTCCATTTGTTGAAAAATGTGTAACTAGATTGGGTCTTCATATAGATGAAATGTACTTTTAATTCTTGTACAATGTAAAATGAAAGAAAAACTATTATTATTATTTTTGGAGCATGGGTTTCATGCTCAATGTCTTTTATTTTATAGGTCAATCACCCATTGAGTGCTTCTAGGGTTTGTCCTAGGTCAAGAAGTCAAAGGAGACATTGTCATAAGTTGAAGACGCCATGGGCACATTGTAACTTGTAAAGAAAATTATTTTTGTCTTAAAAATTGTCCAAATACCCTCCAAAACCAAGTCGACGTGGCAGTTGGCAAGTCGGCCTAAGGGAAGAGCCATGTCCACCATTGAAGAGCCTATAAATAAAAGAGAACTTGTCCTACTTGACACATTCACTCACCACTCATTCTAGCAAAGGAAGAGGAAGAAGAAGGCAATGAAGAAGAAAGAGGATGAAGGAGATTTGTGTTTGGGCTAATTTTTCTCTCACATGTGCTAAGGAGAACTAGGGTTTCTGCAGCAAGACCTAGGGTTTCTATCTTCAGGTTCGATATTGGAGAAAAGGAGACAAGTAGGTTAAGTGAAGGTAACCAAGGGTAATCCTCATAATCCTGAAGTGAGGGAAAGTCAAGCAAAGGTCAAAGGAGGGCTCAGAAGGCAGATCGAAGCTCACACGTGTGGTAGCAGCAACTACTGGGGGGGCGAAATTTCAAATCTATAGTGGAGGCTGAAATTTCTGCAGTTGGAGATCGAAGAAGTGCTTATGGAAGAGATCTGACTAGGTTTGACATGATTAGGGTTAGCACATCATCCAGAGAGGTTGGTCTTGGTCTTGGAGGGTTCTGAAGTTAGTCTTAATGTTTTGGAATTCATCAATTGAAGAGTCTATAATCAAGAGAAGAGATTTGCGGGTTTTCCTCTCAAGTGGAGAGGTTTTCAGACTATATTCTGTGTTCTTGTTCTTCTTGTTTTGGTGGTTGTTTCATGATTCACACATATACTAATAAGTAACAAAGCTAATAAGTAAAAGGAGTCAGGACATCACAAGCAGTTATCAAGTAAAGAGAAATCTATATAATCATTGCCCTTTTGATTTCTCAACACCATTTCCCTAAATGGCTACCCTTTGGGCTAGCCATGACCCTTTAGGGCCCTAAATTTCCCCATCGCCCTAGTGTCTAGCCCTTTGAGGCCATCTCCTCCGAGCATTGGCCTTTCTCGGCCTCCTCTTGCCATCTTTGACCCCTGATTTGCCTTCCCAGCCTCCTTTTCTCTCAACGCTAGCCCTATTAGGCTAGCGTTGGCCCTAAATTCATCCCTGAATTTTCTAGACTGGATACTTGGTGGTTTTGCAGGTTTTTGGGCCTCAAAAGTTTGATTTTTAGGTAGCATCTTCACCCCAAAATTTTGGGCAACTTGGGCAAGTTTATCTTCACGGCTTTAAGCCTACGGTTTACTCTCTAAACCATCGTTTTGTCCCTGTTTTATTATAGCAGTGATATAATAGCCCTAAAATCACATTTAAATTGGTCAAAATAACTCGAAATTGCAAGATTTAAATTTTCCTAGATTGTGGCCACTTGGGCATTGGTTATTTAGCCTAGATCTAGAAATTTTCTTGTTGGAATTCACTGTATAACTGAACATATCAGATCTGCAATTTTCTGAATCGCACATCTAAAAGGGCTCAAAAAGTTAAGTTTTCAATTTCGGCAAATTTTTCCAAATTTTGAGCATGTTTTGGCAACTTGTTGTAGCATAGATAGTTCGTTGTTCTCATATTTTTCTACTGCTGTAGTAAATAGATCAGATTTGAAAAATTTTCTGAATATTGCATCTTAAGGTGGCTTAAAAATCATTATTTTCTTTGGCAAGTTGTTGGGCATCTCACTGTTCATATCTAGTCATTATTGGCTTGTTATCTCTTAGATCTAAGGTGTTTTCCTTACTGCAGTCATAACTTTCTTACTGCTATCATAATAGTCACTTATTGCTCATAAAAGGGTCATTGGAACATAAAGTGTATGTGTGTTTTTCATAGTTCTATATTTTGTTTTTACTTGTTCCTAGCATTTACATTGTGGAAGTGGCTAACATTGTGTTTCTCTCGTGAGTTTTTGTGCTTATATTTCACATCTAGTGCCCTAAATCACTAAAGAACTTAAATCATAAATCATCTTGGTGATGAGTCTCTTGGGAATATTGGTATCTTGTGAATCCAATTGAATATCTCTTTAGCATTGAGTAATAAGATCACACACAATCTTGTTTGGAAACATCTCTGGTAATTGTGATTGGCATCTTATAACTTTGTGGCTAATTGATAAGTTGATCTAATTGGTTAAGCATCTTGTGGATTAATCTATACTATATAGTTGAAGCTTGCACTTGTATCTCTAAAGCACTTATCTTGTTTAAAATTGTTATCTTATCATTGTTAAATACTCTTGCTTTAATATAATTCATATCAAGTACTTAAGTAACATAAACTAATCTTAACTCAAGATAATTTCACTCATCATCGTGGCACAAACATCCTAGGACTTAGTTTGCATTAATAATTTACTTCCAAGCATAAGCTTGGTTGATAGCCTCCTATGGAAACCCTTTTCCAATTAGCTTAAGGGATTCAACTCTTCTTAGTGGTTAGCATAGTGACCTAGCAGTCGTCAGAGTCACAGTTTCTACAGCACCGAAGGCACTGGGTGGTTGGAACACAAGGGGAGGTATTTTTAATCAGGTCGTTCCCTACTTCCCTTTGGCTTCCATCATATAATTGTGAAAATTTGGATGCCCAAATTTCTACTGCAGCAATTGGTTACGTTTCTCCTTTTTTTAATTATTGAACCAATTATTTATTGTTTCCTACAGTAAACACTGAAACAAATACACTGCAACCTACACCATTTAAATTTATAAGAGGAAACAAGAAGCTGAACAAGAAAGAAATACAACACATCACATAGTTATTTTTGGACAAGTGTCCCCGGAAAAACCCAATGCGGGAAAACCGGTGTGGCAACTGAGGGTTTTATTACTAAGCAGTAGCAATTTCTGAATACAATCTCTAGATGCCTTCCCGACAATCCAGTTAAAAAGAATATCACTGACAGAGAGATAAGTGAGGTTACCTCACACTATCACTAGAAATTCTAGTTGATCTAGCCACTGAATGAACTGCCCTTGGCTGCCTCAGCGCAGTCACTGCGTCAGCCCAGCATCAAATCGTCTGGCGACAGCGTCAACCCTTTAGCTAATCGATATGCCCCTCCCGGTCTCACACCCCGGCTTCTGGCTTCTGCGATCGATTCCTTCAGCAAATTTTCGGATTCCCTCTTGGCTTCTGCGCTGCCTCTGCGTGGCTCTACACTGCCTCTGTTGGATCTCTCTCTGCCTTCTCTACTGAGTATTCTCCAACAGAAAGAGTTTGACTCACTCACATATCTACATGTCGCATATCTACATTTCACTTTCATTAGATAGTTCTTAGTGCATGTGGGATTACACTACAACTACTCTTTAGATAGTAGATACAACAGCTTGCCTACCCTTCCCAATAATAAAAAAACACCCATGATACATAGACAGGAGGTGAGATTCTTTTATGGGCCCATCCATTGGCGAGACTCTCCCATCACCAGTTGGACGTGATCCGATCCCCTGTGCCCTAGAGGTGCTTGGGTTGTTTGTGCAGTACAGTATAGTTATGTGAAAACAGGCAAGATGGAGTTCTACGTGACTAGTTCTTAATCCGCCGTGTTGCCCAGGATAAAGGGCGTGTTCATGCCAAATTCTCCATAACCTCCTAAACTATTATGGCTTTAATCTAGTAGTGTGTCCTACTATAGCATACGACCTCCTCCAAATGTGCCCAAACAGCCAACATTTTACTCCTCTTCTACTCAGCCTAGTAGCCTATCCTTTTGGCCCTAGTTTTAGCCTTAAGACTCACCAAACTCGACCTCCTCCTTGACTGCATCTGGGGCATAGCTTGTGGCACTTGTTGAACTGCGTCTAGGGCTTGTGGAGACCTTCTCTAGATAGCGTATAGGCTTTCCTTAGAAAACCTATAAAAAGCTTCTCCTAGTAGTGTGGATAAACCCTCCTTCCAGCACTCGGTCACTTGGGGTTGACCTCTAACGTCCTTCAAACCCTCGCTGGCCTGTCTTCCTTGCTGTGGCTAGGGCAGCCTCCTTTCTTCCAAATCTAGGGCTTCTTCTCCTAGATTTCTCTTCCACTAAAACCCAAAGCGAGTGGAGAGAAATCAAGAGAGAAGTGTGTTCTCAAATGATTCAAGGCACCTTTATTTATACTAAAACGTTGAGCACAAGTGGGGTATATTGATTGCTGGTCGACCTTGACGAACTGCCCATAACGCAAATAAATTCATATCTCCATGAATACTTATCGGAATTGGATGATCTTTAGATCAATCCTACACCTCTCGATGAGAGGGATCCAAGAAAAATATCAGCTGCCATTAATAAGATGACCCACATGGAGTTTGGCCCTAGTTGCCAATTTTAACACTCCCTCTCAATGAGGCAGAACTCCATCCGCTAATCCATATTTCCGACTGTACTATCTCTGCCATCAATGCCCTGCACTGCTCTACTTTTCTCTACTCTGCTCTGTTCTGCTTTGTTGAAACATGAATAAGAAAAATTGATCGAGAATGTCTCATACCATTCTCTACTGACCCAAAGTCAGTTTCATTGTTCCCAGATCAATATCACAAGAAAGTGTCTCAAACCACTCATACTGATCCTAGATCAATGGAGGTCATCCTAGCATAGGGAGTACAATAGATACAACGATGCGGCCATCGATAGTACTACTATGGTCCCTAACCCCATTTCCTTGCTCATTGATTAGATGAGAGGTACTTCCCATGAGTCCCAGATTGCATGGGTGGGATGCCTCGACAGGAGATCTAATCATCCTGCCCACAGGACAACGAATCATCCTGTCCCACAATTGCCACAGGAGAACTAATCATCCCGACCCACAGGAGAACTAATCATCTTGTTCCATAGCACACCATTAGGGGAGGGTGAGTCGCTTTGTGGTCGTATGTCACTCCAGTAAGTACCCCAAGCCCCCCAAATCTCCCAGAGCTCAATGCATGCAACATGTAGTTCCCTTATACGAAGGTCTCTCAACGACTACAAGTCGTTTGGGAAATTTACAAATTTGACCTTTCTCGGGGGCTTTGACAAAGTGCTTGTGACCTGTACATCAGTTTTAATGAGATGGAGCCTCCTCGCTCATTGACTTACCATATCCCAGATAACATAGTATCTAATGTCTATCTGTTGGAGCAATCATCAAATATGGGATTCCTCAATAATCAAATCCTCCCCTGGTTGTCACGAAGAATCACAGTGGTATTCATCATGTGTACAAACAGCTCACTGATGAGCTTCCCCAACCAAGCAGCTTCACATGAGATCATACTCGTAGCTATGTATTTAGTCTCGGCGGTGCTTATAGCAACCGACTTCTGCTTCTTTCTCATCCATGATATCGAAGCACAATCCAAAGAGAACCAACACTGAGAAGTGCTCTAGCAATCCTCCACACTGCCTGCCCAGTCAGTATTCGAATAATCATGCAGCTTCATATTTCTGGCAGTGTATCTCAATCCATGAGAGATTGTGCCCTAAAGATATCTCAGAAGATTCTTGGCACCAATCTAGTGAGGCTCAACCAAATATGAGCTCACCATGCTAACTGCAAAGCATATATACGGACAGAAGTTCACCAAGAACATCAATGCAGATGAGTTTATGAAACTCAGAGGCATTTCCCAAATTTGGTCCAGCATCACCACTATATAACTTTTGAAAGTTAAGATCCTCAAGGTAGTCACGGGCTTGCAGTTTACCATTCCATATCTGGAATCCAACTCCCTCTTACTTCTGCAAGTGAGAGGGTCTGCACTTGTTAGAAATAGGTCGTTTCTCATAAGGTGCCAGTATGAGAGGTCTAGCATCCACAACCTTGAAACAATGGTTTGGATCGGCTTCACTTTTAATGAATCTCAGCTTCATCAAATAACTATCAATCCTCTCATATTAGGCCCGGGGTGTTTTACTTCAAGCCATAAAGGGCTTTCTTCCACCTGTATACATGAGATTCCCAATCATGAATCTCAATCCCCTCGGGTTGTTCCAAACCTCTGGACCTGCTACATGAGGGGAATGGTCCCCTTGTAAGGTTTTCCTTCGGTACATCTCAGACATATACTTGCATGCTCTTCTTGAATTCAGGTATTCGAGTCACCATCTGACTCACATCGGTTAGGGCCTCATAAAGTAGATTTCAGGTGTTATGGATGAGATATGTCATGATCCCCGATGGACCATCCTGCAACTTGACACAAATTGCCAACATTGAACCCATGAGTAAAAGCATCTTTGAAAATTTCATGTTCAAACATCTACCTTTCCATCGATGAATGCCACCCTGAAACCTTTGACTTCCATTGTCGAAATGGACACCAGGTTCTTCTTGCGATCAGGTACATAAAAGATATTTTGTAAATGAATCGAGTTACCCTCATTCAATTGAGGGGTAACACCCTTTCCGGGATAGGTGGCATCGGCTCCAAGTATAATCCCATGAATGTTTCCATCTCTACCAAATTAGAGAGAGAGCACCCTTCTATATGATGGAGTGCGTTGAAGCACTACAATCAATAGGCCAGATTCCCAAAGAATCTGAAGGAGAGGGCTAATACAAGATAAGTTGTTTATCTTATCAGAAACAACATTTGATTCTTCATACCTTGGGTTCCTTGCTTTCTCTGAAGAGTCAATCGTTTCCTTGATGACTTGCATTACCTGTCATTCCTTTGACCATTGAAGATGTCCCTAGAATGATTGTTATCATCATCAAGTGATGTGTCCCTGCCATTCGGAAACTTCTTCGCATAATGGCCAAACTCGTTATCTGCCTTTCCTTCCCCCCTGAGATCCTGTCTTCCCGATGAAGTAATCTTTAGGTAGGCCATATTCCGCAGCATTATTCTAATAATATTCTCTGCTTCGATTTCACCCTTGGTGAATTTGAAGAGGGATGAGGAATCCATTGATCCTTTTGTCCTTTCCCAATTGTCATTGGTTGGTTGCTCTTTCACTCTTGCTTGGGCATTGCCTTCACCTCAGCTTTGATACCATGTTAAATTTAGGTAAGTTCTATGATTAGAGCAATTTATTTCAATTTTCACAATTAGCTCAATATTAGCAATCACATTAGCATTAAAGTAAACTGCAGATAGAACATAAACATAAATTGCATAAGACAAGCCAAGACAAGAGGACACAAGATGTGGTGCTAGCCAGGGACAAACCCCAATGTGGGGAAACCCTTCATCAATTCTTCTTCTATATTCTTCAATAGTTCAGCAGAGAGAGAGAGTACATTTACAACAGAAGTCAACACTTTGACTTTCTAGATAAGAGAATAGATCATCTCTACACGAAATCAGTTGAATACATGCTGCTTCAACTGATTCTCCAAGGTGACTCCTTCACCTATCATTGTGTTGCATCTTGTCCATGTGTTGCACCATGCTGCACCCAGCATTACTATGCTACATCTCATCATGCTTTACCAATCATGAAAGTACCCATCACTGTACTGCATCATGTACCATTGCTGTCCTAATGTGCCTGCTGCACCATGCTTGCCACCATGTGCTTGCTACACCTTGCTTAACACATTGTTGTCCCAATGTGCTTACTGCACCATGCTTGCCATGTTGTCCCATTGTGTTTGCAGCACCATGTACTTGCTACACCAAGTACCATTGCTGCTATCACGCTGCCCATGCATCTTGCTGCATTATCACTATGTCTATGCATTCAAACTTCATGGCTCACCTAGCTGTCACATCTTATCATGGACTGTATTGCTTCATAGTAAAGAATCTTTGTTTTCTGTGTAGGATGGAAGATGGGACAACCTTCATCTAGGCCATCAAGACAGATCTACCATCCCTCATACATAGGCAGTAGCATCCATGCTTGTCCAACCTTGTTTGTTGTTGACTGTTAGTGACAGACTGGTTAGGTCACAGACTTGTGGCCTTAATCTTCTCCAAGCTGCCCCAAACAAACCTTGGAAGACTGCGGTTTGCTGAAGGTGAACTCCTCCCTTACTAGGTTGCTGCCTTAGGGCATATGACAATAAAACAGCCCATGCTATTTCTTTGTTGTGGTAGTATGCTCTACGGCCTACCACACAGCCTCGCTGTAGCATACGGCCTCCTCCAAATGTGCCCAAACAACCAGCGTTTTACTCTTCTACTCAGCCTAGCAGCCTATCCTTTCGGCCCTAGTTTCAGCCTTAAGACTCACCAAACTCGGCCTCTTGTAGAAGCCCTCTACCACACTGTTCCTTAACCCTTTATGTTTGCGGTTAGGGCTTGTATTTGGCCTCCTCCTTGACTGCGTCTACGGCATAGCTTGTGGTACTTGTTGAACTGCGCCTAGGGCTTGTGGAGACCTTCTCTAGACAGCGTATAGGTTTTCCTTAGATAGTCTATAGAAAGCTTCTCCTAGTAGTGTGGATAAACCCTCCTTCTAGCACTTGGTCACTTGGAGCTGACCTCCAATGTCTTTCAAACCCTCGTTGGCCTGTCTTCCTTGCTGCGGCTAGGGCAACCTCCTTTCTTCCAAATCTAGGGGTTCTTCTCCTAGATTTCTCTTCCACTAAAACCCAAAGCGAGTGGAGAGAAATCAAGAGAGAAGTGTGTTCTCAAATGATTCAAGGCACATTTATTTATACTAAAACATTGAGCACAAGTGGGGTATATTGGTTGCTGGCCGACCTTGATGAATTGCCCATAACACAAACAAATTCATATCTCCATGAATACTTATCCGATTCGAATGATCTTTAGATCAATCCTACACCTCTCGATGAGAGGGATCCAAGAAAAATATCAGCTGCCATTAATAAGATGACCCACATGGAGCTTGGCCCTAGTTGCCAATTTTAATAGGATATAAACAAGAAGCTTGTGTGGATTAATACCCCTCCTAGGGCGGGTGGAAAGAGAAGGTGGTGGGTAGTAAACAACCAAAACCTCCTGTCAAAAGTTCATGGGTAGAGCATTTGTGAAGGGTAGGGAAGATGGATAAAAAAAGGGTAGGTCCCTGTTGATGTCTTGTTTCTAGGTCGAGGATGGGCCATTGCCATATTCTGTTTACTTACACTGGCAAAGTGAAACATCTATATGCGAGTATCAGCTGTACAACAAGCGGACCTTATGACAATGTGACTGGGATACATTGGCTATTAATTAGTGGTTGACCGGCTAGTAGCTATGATCTCCTGGGCACTTCTAGATTATTTCCAATAGGATACTATTAGCTTCCAAGCTGTACTACTTACTAAGCCCTACTAGCCACTACAATTAGTATGTTCCCATACGTATACCCATTGCATATAATGGCATATAATGGAATAATGACATCTATCACTTATATACCCTATCTCCTCTTATTAGTGGACACCAGGACTTACCACTGATAAGTAGTGCATAGGACTATGGGCTAGTGTCTTTGTTGAAAAGGCTGCACTCTAAGTCTCAAAGTGGTGTCATCCATGGAACTTAACGGAGACTACAGGCTTTGTATTTTCACTAATCAATAAGACTAGGGACTAGGGTTGTTTCCAATGTTGGAACGCGCCCCCCTAGCATCAACTAGCTACATGAACTTGTTGCTCAACTATGACTACATGAGACTGGGGGAAACTAGCCTTGTTGTAATAAGCCTGAATCGTCATAACTATACTATACACTCTTGCTTTAATTAGTAGCCATACTACTACTGGCACTCAATACTATTTAGTGTAGTCTTATTAGCTGTAGTCTGTAGAATAGCTATAGTGTAGTCCACATGCACTACGAACTCTACCTAATGAAGGCAAAAGGTTCAAGGTGAGACAGATTGCATTTATTACAAATTCTTACAATGGCAAGCACGTATAGATGCGAGTCTCATATGTGAAACTTAAGACCTATGGATTGAACGCGAGTATGCACTTCTTTCAGCCATGGAGTTGAGAAAGGGGACTCCTATCACATGGATGGACTGTGTTTGGAGGAGCTAGGGTGGGTGCACATCAAGCTGGACCTGCCTGGTTGTTAACCTCACTCTTTTCCCGAGGTATGGGTAAGTTCTCCTCTATAGCGATGATGGGTAAGTAAGTTCTTTTCCTATCGGCCATTGTTGACGTGGGCCCTGCCTCCTTCCCACTTGGATATGGCAAACGGGGGATATGGTAATGGGATATGTTTTAAGGGGTTCTCCATCCAATGGGGGCCTTCTCTCTTTACTATCCTTGACACTTTCTTTTGTACTTGCCATGGAAAGGTGAAATGCAGAGATATGTGAGTATCAAGAGATAAAGCAGTGTATCCATCCAAGTTTGCTTCAAACTTCAAAGGTAGGCACCCAATAGCAGCATAGTAGTAATAGGCCTTATTCATGGAGAGATAGTTTCTTTATAGGAGCCTCCATAGTCCCAGGTCAAGCCCCATAGCAAGTCGAAAAGGTATTAAGTAACCAACATGGCAGGTATTCAATAAGAAACGCATATATGGTATGTGATATCGACTATATGGCAAGGATCAAGGCGCTAAACAAAGCAAATGAAATCCTGCCCACTGTATAAGAAAGAGCAAGATGAGGCCGATGAGTAGTGAAGGGGGTTGCAGTCCATGAGGAGACTGCAGAAGATAAACCAGAAGCAAAGGTTACAGCGATGGCAGAGGTTGGAGTAGGCAACAATGATTAAGCTACCAAATTTGAAGTCAGATCCGAAGGTAAATATTATTGAGTGTAGGAGGAGACGGAAGATGAAAAGGTCCATAAGGAAGATGGGCAAAGGAATGAAGAGGAAATTGTTCGAGAGCAGAACAAGCCAGAAGCAAAAGAGGCCATCACGGGGGTTGCAGTTACAGCAGTGAAGCTACAAGAGAAGATAAAGCTCAAGGAGAAAGGAGGGCACCATGACGAAGTGCTAAGCCTCCTAAGTAGCAGGAGCAAAGAAGAGAGAGAAGATGAAGGCGACCACCAACGAGTGGAAGAGATGAAGAACCTTAGTGGCAAGACCAAGGGAAATAAGGGCAATGACGCAAACAGATGCATCGAGTGATGGAGGTAAAGGTGTCAGAATTGTCGTGATTCCGAAGATGTGGTACTACAATAGGCAATAGGTGAAAGCAGAAGATGAAAGGAGGAGGCATCTAACAAGGGCTGCCAAATAAATTTAGAAATTGACTGGAAGGCAAAGACCCCCCAAAGATGGAAAATGCAACTAGCAAGGGTTGTAAGGAGTTGAATTAAAGGATGATGACAGAGAAGATCCTGCATAGTAGAATGCAAAACCAATAGTGGAAAAAGGTATGGTCAGGGTGTAAGAAGAAAAGAACCTGTACGTAAAGGAAGAAAGAACCTATACGTAAGGAGAAGAAGAACCTGTATATGTACCTTCAATAATACCTAGACAAACAGCTACCAAAACATAGCTGCAGTACCAACCACCTTAGGTTGAACTTATACATAGGCTTTGACAGGGAGCTTTAGGCAGAAACCCACCCCTCCCTAAACTTATCTTCCTCTAATCATCCTTAAGGTTCACTCCTTGCACTCTAGACATAATCTCAAACTTGGAATTGTTTCTTTCATAAAATAAATCAATAAAATCATTTGATTGGAATTGTTTCATGAAAATTCTCACTTTCCTTCTCCTCAATTAACTAGTAAACAGCAGGGGCTCTATCTTATTATCCCTCATCCACTCCATCCATTAGATCTCCTACTTCACACCCTCATTCATTCTTGAGTCTTGAAAAAGAACAACCCAACCAGAGCAATTCAGAAACCAGCCAAGATACTAAGCAATTAGCTAGAAAAACCTTCACCAATTGAAGCTTGTGGGTCACATACCTAAACGATACCAAACCCAGGCGTTGAGAGCTTTCGGGATAGCATTTAAGTAGGAGACGTTGAGCAGTGATAACCTTTTTTTTTATCAAGCTTCTTGCCTTGTTAGCTAAACGCCACACTGATAATTATGGTACGATTCATCAGGGGTCCAACCAAAACCTAATGGCTTAAGCTTATGATTTTAGAACCAACCACGCATTATGAGTTCAAAAACCAAATGTTCTAACCCTTTGGTCGAAATGTGCACCTCGAAGCTTTTCACTCGGTAGGATCATATGAATGATTAGATCAAACTATGCCCACGAGATTAGATCAAAGCAGCTAAACCCTATAGTACATGTACTGTAGAGAGAGGAACGCAAAGCTTCATAGATGATATTATGTGAGTTAATTACCCTAACTTTTCTTATTGAGATCACGGTTAGTCACATCCATTATGAAGGAATGACATCAGATGTAGTTATTGACTAATCAAAGCTTTCTCAAATCCGTATTATGGCCTAAAAAATGACCAAAAAGCCACTTCAGGATAGGCGTTTCACCAATAACAATCACCTTCAACACAAGATATTCATAGACCAGCAGATTATATCCCAGATTTTGAGCCTAGGAATCACTAACTTGCATATCATATTCTCTGTAAGGAACCACATCACATATACGAAACAGGAACAACCACATAGATGTTTAGGGTGTATCGTATTATATACAAACAACCTATATTCCCTAATCAATTAAGGAATCATAAACCCGACCATCAATAAACCTGAATTGGCCAAGAAATATCGTAGAATTAACACATTACAATTTCCCTTTGAATGACTGAATGAGAAAACCTTCATTCATAAAGCATCATTCATCAAAAGCAACAAGGAATATCGTAAAATAAGGTGAAGAACCGAAGACTCAGCTCAACGGGAAAAACATCAACCGATAGGTGAAGGAGCGACGACGGGGGTCAACCAAAGGTCCCGAGAAACCTAGATTCCATACATCAACCATTAGTGGAGATTACATATCTCCACTTAGACCTTCATCAAACCAAGATTCAAGAACCTAGATTCCAAAACCTAGATTGCTGATTCTTTACTTGATGATTCAATCCATCCCATCAACCATCCAAAAACCATGATATATTGATGAATGCTAACCCCCAGTCCCCCCACAAACTCTCTCTCTTTCTATTTTAGTTGTATACAAAGCACCCTAGTAAGCTCTCTCAACTATCTAACTAAGTTTCTCCTCACTAACTAAGCTATCTCACTAAGATCACTAAGCAACCCTATAAGCTTTCTATAATCAACACTAATAAACACCCATGTAAGCTCTATATAAGATCACTAAGCTCTCTATAAGCTCTCCCTTCTCAACAGGATCATAAGGTGGGCAGGCTTATTGAACCATTCTTTTTGTTCGGGATGGGCTTCGGAGTTACTTGTCCGAGTTTTCAGAGTGACTCGATAAATAATCTCGGATATATTTTGAAGTTCTTTAGGTGTCGTAAGGCCTAAAGACCATAAGGAACTTGAGTTTCTCGACCATAAGGGAGAGGAAGATTCTATTGGTGTAGAGAAAATATCCACGACGACCTAATAGCAAAAGTCTACTAAGATCTAGGAGCAGTAGAGGAGAAAGTAATAGCTTAATAAGGAGCAGTAGATGCATAGTTTGGCCCCTATGGAACCAACAAGATATACAAGAAGAGCATTACCAGTTTCAGCATATGATCTAGGACCAGTAGAATATAGACTATTAGGCCCAATAGCTTAATAACCAGTTGGTTAAGAAGCATAAGTCCTAGTTTCCTTGTTGTCAGATTTTCAGCCCTCAGTTGAGCAGACTGTACAATGTCTGACCTTCCTTCACAGTATATGTTTTCATTTTCTTTATGATCGTTTGCCTCATTTAGTCCTGTGGCTTTCCGGGTCTTGTACTTCAATGAAGGCTTATCCCAAGGCAGGTGGCCTATTTTTTCTCTCTTGCAACTAAGAACAGATTGAGGCATGCATACTCGGAATCATGTTTTCCCAACAGCACACTTTTGGCATCTTTCACCGAGTGACTTCCTTCGTTGTAGATAGCATCCTTGAGCACGCGTGCAATCCATCGTTTACACCGCCAACCGCATTCTACGCTTCGCCGCCCCTTATACGATCGAACAAATAAATACACGAAACCGGGTCTGGCTCTTCAAACTTAACGACTTAACAAACGATTTTCACTTGGCCGTGTAAAACCTGGATTAGCATTCTGCTACTCCTACGAGTCATCCTCCATCCAGATATAGAATTGGGACAAGTGCTATATGAATACTTCGAAATAAGATATGGAATGTTTCTTTCCATTATTCGTGAGCCACTGATTTCTCCGAAACAGGATACAGAAGTGAATTTCTTCTTTTTCCCCAATAAGTCGACGGCGTTACACCATTGGGATACTTTGAATAAACTGGAGTACAGATAGGATACACCGGTGCTTCAACTTCTTCTCGAAATATCTTCCAA
>APFE030021776.1:40838-80927 GCA_000404065.3 Pinus taeda
ATCGAGATATGATGAATATGATATTATGCTTGCTGCCAGGGCTAGGCGTTTTCACACTATGAAAAGATCCTCTTGCTTATCGTCTCTATGGTTGAGCTTGCTTACACTAGGCCTACTCCCTCTGTGCTAGGATTCATTCCTCTGGTTTCAAATAGGTAATAGAAGTGGGTCTTATCAAAAGTAGGATAAGTGGTTCAAAAGGTTGCAGTGAGCTAGTGTTGCCCCTCGGTTTTCTTGATGGGAATGTAATAGAAATATGAGGGTGGAGATGGTTCGCTACCCGGTTCAAGTTACTAATCCCGTTCCATATCCAATTAGTAGAGATCGAGATGGAAACTGAGTTTACTGTTTAGCTGCTACAAACACCTTGTAGAGGGAAATGCATGAATCAAACTCATGTTGTACTCATCGTGATGGATCAGGATATTTTCCAATTGCTAGGACTCTAGTATAATCGTGCTTATGACCCATCATTACAGAGAGGAATTTACCACCCCAATAGGCAGGTTTCATATACACTTGAGATCTGTAGCTTCATAGGCGCTTGCTTAAGGAAACTCTGGAAGTGACCGATAGCTACTTCCAACGACTTGATATCCACCTAATATGTAGAAAGCAAAAACAAGCACATTGCTGAAGCCACTTTACTTAGGTAGCACCGAATTCGACCCTAGGTTAGTATGGGTAGGTCCAATTATGGCTCTTCAACAAAGGTTTGGGGCATTGCATTTTAGGCTGGAAATAGGAAGATGGGGAGTTCAAGGCACTTGTGTAGGCAATTTAGAAATTTTGACCCAAATATTTGAATTTACCAGTTAGTCATCTAGCCAGCTTACTTTGTCACCAACTTTCCACCCCAATAACCTGGTTTATAGACTGATTTTTCCACCTAAAAAAAGAGCCTTTGTAGGAAACCTTTTTTACGGTAGCTCTTTAGGCGCTTGCTTAAGCATACTTCCAAATAGAGAGAGCGAGGGGGGAGCTTTTTTCACTCCGTATTAGGCTGATACCCCGAAAGCAACTCATAGATTTCGTGTTCCAATGTAGCCTTCATCACCTAGATCCCAAGACCCGATCCCGCTATATACCCTCCCTTTGACCCTTATTTTGCTTTCATTGTTCAGAAGAGCGACTCTATGACGAAAGGGATATTGGAAAGGAAAGAAGGAAAAAGGCAGGTATTGGACACCTGAACTAGGGAACGTGTTTGGGAAGGATTAAACTCCTATCTTAGTAGAGGTTACTATTCTATCATTGGGACTCTTAGAGTCTAGCTGGTATAGCTCTCCTCGTAATAATTGATGACTTGGAAATCATATAGGTGTAAGTCCATGGTCACTCTAGTTTAGTCCAATATTCTGGCAAAAGAAAAGAAAAGCTCACTAGGAAATATTGAGGGAGTAGATACTGTTGTCGGGACTCTCGGAGTTTGGCTAGAACAACAAGCCCCTTTGATATTAAAAGCTACTTGTCATGTCCTTGTAGACTGCGAGCCCATGGTAGTGTCCCCGATCAGGCAAAAGCCCGAAAGACTTAATAGAAAAAGGCAAAGTCAAAAGAAAGGCCAAAAAGAAAAAGCAATGGGCCTGGATGACACCCCTGTCCCGACTGAGAGGCACACATGTGATGGTCCACAGATAGTGCCTAGCCCTTCCCCTTGGCCTACCTCTTCATCTCTCCACCACCATTCATTAGACCAGGACAAACTAATGGTGATAGATGGACCCCTTTGTCCACCTAGTTAGATGGCCCTTCTTTATGTAATGAACCCCATAATTTGAGGAATGATTTGAACTATCAATGAACATGGATACAAAGGGATTATCATGAGGTTCCTCAAGTGGTATTTTCTGGATATTTAGGGCATATTAGAATGATTGTATGATATATATAGCCATGCAAAACCACCTTGTGGCATGTGTTTTTGGTTTGTGACCCAGGATGCATAATGAAGGACACCACAAACCGTGATGAACCAGTTATAGCCAGGACCAGCGAGAGGATGACCTTTGATGGATATACACTCCTTTCCTTACATACCATGTACTAGATAACTCTCCTTGGATGACATCATATGCTCTAGAGAACCACATGTTCCACCTTTTGATGCATCATTTATGCCATTTCATGATGATTCCAAACAAGATGATGGAGGATAATTCATTACATAATTACATATATGATTCATTCATGCATAATGAAATATATAATATATGCAATTCAGATTAGCACCTACTTACCTTCTCAAAGGGGAGTTGCATCAAAAGAGAGGAAATCTGGTAGGTAAGAAACGAAGTTGTGTCTGTCTTTTCTCTCTAGTTACTTTATTATATGTGATTATTGAACTGAAAAGAGATTGTAGATTCAGAGGCCAAGATCTGATAAATAAGTATTGTGCACACTGATTTCCCTGACACGCTAACTCATATATAATGTATTTACCCATATCATTTTGGTCACAACTTTCACTTTATAAGGATCCAGGCTGATGCCATCCTTGGATACAATATGGCCTAAGAGTTTGCCATAGATAACTGCGGCATTTGAGTGGATTCAACTCATCCTGTATTTGTAGATGCATCGCTCAAAGATTTTGCGAAGGTCAGCAGGCCCATAGCGTAGCTTGCAGTAGAGCAGGAAAACATTGTCGATGCATTCTTCAGTCCGAAGGGCATGACATTGTAGGCATATGACCCACATTCCGTGGTGAACGTTGTTTTCTTATTTTCTTCCTTGGTGATCCAGATTTGATGATAGCCAAAAAACCCATCGGTAAAAGAGTAGGCTTCATTTCCTACAACTTTCTTCGGTATCTCATACTTAAATGGGGTAGCAAAGGGGTCATGTATGCACGCCTCATTGAGTCCGCAGAAATCTACACAAATGTGAATTCCACCTGTTTTCTTGCCCTGTATGACTATCGTACTGATCCAATCAGATTCTTCCATTGGAAATGTCAAGCTGGCATACAACACCTTATCAGTCTTCTGTTTCACCTCTCCCTTATAATGCAGACTCATCCTGTAGGGCCTGCTATTAATCAGTGGAATGTCGAGCTTCAATTCAATTTTCATCTCGCCGGGGGGAATATATGCTCAAGGCTGTCCACACCCTTCATCTCTTTGAAGCTGTGCGGGAACAGGTAAACATGATCTTGGAGCAGAGTTACAATCTCTGTGATGGTGTGATCATCCTAGTAGTTTCCGATAATAGCGAGCTTCGGCTCATCCTCGGTACCAATGTGAACTTTCTTTGTCCATAGGGGCTCATGGTAATAGACCGAATCGCTTGTATCCCTAGTATCCTAGATAATGCAGTGACCTCTGGTTTATTCGAACCGCAGATGTCAAAGTGCCTCTGTGGGATCAACCTCTGCGGGAACCTCCTCTGTGGAGCTTATGGTCAGACACTGTCGGTGGTCCATCTGTGGGAAACACTGAATGTGTTGAATCACCCCAGCAATTGGTGTATCCTCCCCGTAGAGTTAGAAAGAGTCGAAGAACCTTTCCCGTAGTTTCAGCCAACTAGTTGTCTATCATTGCATTTCTGCCTGTAGATACTAGTTCTTCGACAATGGCTCTAAGGTGTGCACAAATCTATGCACCCATTATTGAATAGTAACTCCTTGCGCCACCCAGAAGGCTTAAAAAAAACCATGGCTAATCCGATCAGAAGAACCATCGAACCACGGAGATTGGCCATAGAACTGGACTCTGGAATGTCATTGGTTGGTGGAGCTCGATGTCTGGTAGGAAATGGGTCTTAAGTGCCTATGGCATATCCTATCAAGAATACAACATGCTCTTATGCACTGCCCACCATCTGCGTAGGGGTCTCTGCAAAAGTGAGATCCAACAATGCAATCCTCCGCTCCAGCATGATTTGCTCCACCACTTGTTCTCAAAATTCTGCAGTGTCAGTCATGCCATCAAACTTTAGTGAGTCCTTAAGCTCTGCACCAATCAACCGGACTGCTTTCATCATCGTGTAACGCCATGTGGACTGCTCATATTCCCCATTCTGCCACCGATTAATGGCAGCTTTAGAGTAGGTCGCATAGGAGCAAACACTGTGCCAACTCAACTCTCTACTAGCAAACAGGTTTATGTAATCCTTCCGGTGCCCAACACTAAAGATTATAAAGCTGATCCAAGGTACCTTCATCCAACACCTCTTCTACTTGTTCCACAAATCGCTCACCCTGCATTGGATCCAATGGCTAGATGACCCTATGACCTTCTTTCTCTAATGACATCCACCATTGCTTCAAATTGAGCATAGTGTAAATATCAAATGCCCAATCAATCCCTAGCAATAATGGGTTGGGATCCTTATAATCCAATATATCAATGACCTTGAAATCCGCATAATTCTTGACCTCATCAATATCAACTTCCATCTGCTCCAATTTGTCGATTGGGAAAATGCACGACTAATTCGCCAACAGTAGCAAGTGAGTATACTAGGTTCGACTGTCCCATGAACTCCCATGATTTCTTCGGTAGGAAATGAACATCTGATCCCAAATAAAGCATGACTTTCCACAACTCATATCCTCCAATTAGTGCATGCAACCTGAATTCCTCTCCCTAGATTGAGAGCCTGCTTGCGCACCTCTCCCTTATGGTCTTTAGGCCTTACAACACCTTTGTCATAATCTACTTTTGATGGGTTCGATGGAACCAACTCATCTTGGCACATAAATGAATTGATTCTTAACAGAACCATTTCTGTACATTTCTCTTGCGGCAGGATTCCATATATAGTAGGAGTTAGCGGCTTCAGGTCCCCATGTTCAGGAACTCCCATGTTAAGGAACTAACTCCAGTAGGGTTCATATACGAACATGCATAGAGACATAGAACCTGTACTCGCATATAGTTTTGAACTTGTATTATAAACAACAACAAGTGGAATGCAATCATGGCTTCTTCTTCATGCAATGATTGAAGGTCTAGCAATTAAGGCTTATTGCCATGGACTACAGCTAAATTAAGAAATTGAGTACTGACAATTGTTCATAAGGCCCATTCTAAATCTAGTCCAGCAGTCTAACAAAGACCTTACTCGGCCTTAACATGGCTTTAACTCAGAGGCTTAAGGATTATTATAGTGCATAGTGCATGGACTAAGCACTAGTGTCTGTAAGGCTAATTGACATGGGACTTACACTACGGCTACCTGTAGTTAAAGAACAAATGGACTGAAGCTAGTAGTTCTTAGTGCATGTGGACTTCATACATTTGATACTGGCATATATAAGACACAATCTATGAATTCATTCTCATGTGTCTCAGTAACGTAAGTAAGGTACTAGCCATAGTCCCCTAAGAACTCTTACAATAGTTCCATGGACATATCTCTTCCTTATTTCCAGATTCTACATGTAGTTCGATCTGTAGCAAGTAGTGTCTCCAGTTTGAATGGGAATGGCATAAGAAGAGGAGTATAGGTTGTTCCAACTACATTGAGTGTTGTTGAGAGACTCGCCTATAACTAGGACTTGCATATCTAAGTTGAACTTGTCTTGTCATTAGTTATATGCAATAACAATAAGATCAATTCTCTTTCTCACTATTACCATTGTAAGCAAATAAGAATAATATCTTAGCCAGCCATAGAGTAAGGCATTTGCTGTAGTTTTAGGAGTTAGTTCCATGCAGTAAGGCCATAAGAGTAAGCTCCATGTAAACTAGGTAACCTAGCTTTTAGAGGAGACAAGCTAATGAGACTAGAAAAGACTAATAGTAGAGCTTATAGCAATGTGACCTCCTACTTACTTAACGATTGGCAGGTTTATTGGCAATGATTTACTATCGTCCAACCACTTCAAAATGACATTTTGCTTGCTGCCCTACCTAATAACTCTTATTGTTGGTCAGCTAATGAATCTCCCATATGAATGGAAAAGGTAAACCTCAACCTCGTACCTCAGTTGAGTCCCCTCCCGGTTGTAGAGATGCGATCTCATAGATTAGATAAACTTCATGAAGAAATGGAATTCTGACTAATCCCAATATGGGGTATGATCCCACCCCAAACAAAGAAGTTTCATTGTGTAAGAACATTGAACAAGTATCGGCTATCTTGATGTAACACCCAATGGATCTCCCTATGGACTCATGCAAGTTACCAATGGATCTACCACAGACTCATATTGTTGTCTGGTGGTTAGGAAACCCATTATTACTTACAAAGATGTTGATTAGCGCGGTTGAATAGCGAATCAGCCAATATGCAAGTATGACGTAGATAGATATGCGAGAGTTTGGCACGAACATGTCTCCTTTCTAGGCACGACAGATCAAGAACTGGTGGTCATGTACAACTCCATCCTGTTTTTGCATAACTGGTACCGCACGAACAGCCCAACTCACCTCTAGGGCACAGGGGATATACGGCTTATAATGTCCAAGTCTGGTCAGCAGTAATTCATTCCAGGTTCGGTCATCTCTTGACGTCTCAACAGTCTCCATTTGTTTGAAACTTGGGGTGGAATTTTCTATTCCAAGTGGGTGTACTTAGGGAATGGTGCTAATGCGGACTTATTGAATGGTAGCTGCATGGATAAATCAATATGCTCTCCCTATGTAACCAAGTATATGGTATGGCTCAATAATGAAGGGGGACCACAGTCTTCATATTGCCCAACATAGGTCAACTTTATGAAATAGCCTAGTTAAGGTGCATCATATAAGAAATCAATTTAACAAATTGAATGAGAGATCGAGGAGGGGACCGAGCCATAAATACCCCAATTTCAAACTTTTTCAAGTTGACTCAACTTATCTATCCACCACCTTGCCTAGCATTCCTGCCTTTTAAGTTTGATTATTCAGATCGAGAGCCAGATTCTGGTTATAGGGATGAAGTTACGGATGACCCACAGACAGTCCCCCGAATTAGCGTGATCTAGTTCCTGATTCTCGTGAGCTAGACCCAGTTTCTGTTGATCTTGATCCAGTTATGGAAGATCTAATTCCTTTGTGCGTTCTAGATCATATTGATTCAGAACCACCATTGACAATAGGGACCAGCTTTGGGATTGATCCACAGAGGCGCAAGGTTAGGTGGGTAAGAGAGCTTTGCTCCCTAGTTCAATAAATGGATTTAGTAGCCAGCCCTTCCAAGAGTGAGGCGAGGCTTATTCATTTAGTGTTTCATGCGTTCTCTCGATATGGCCCCTTAACCCATAAAAGAGCGTTCCAATGCGATCATACCACCAGGTTGAGTGCTAACATCTATGAAACGAAGGCATATTTGGCTACGAGTATAAGACTAATAACATATCCAAAGATCCAGTTGGAATGGGCATCAACCAATGAAACAAAGCCCAAATGCATATCATCCAATTTCATTGCTTCCAACAGCAGTAGCACCACTAACAACATCATCCCTAGGTGGTTAGCCATATTTTGAGATCGAGATCCATAGCTAGCAACACCAAAGTAAGCAAACCTATAAGCATAACTAGGTAGAGTAGTTCCATACCCGTTGTTGAGCAGTTCCTGGCCCACTAGCAACAATTTCAAATCCTCCAGCAGAAGTTGAGTCAGTCGAATCAGCCAACAAACAATCAAGTAAGTCTGGTTCTTTCTTATCCAAGCCATCCAGGGGTTGTCTCTTTCTTCTGTCTAGGCAAGTGTAGTCGGTTCAGGCCAGCCAGGAGTTGTCAAGGTTATTTCTTCGGGTGTCAAGTTCCTAAGGAGTATGGTCTTCAGGTTCGCGGTTAGGGCCGATGGGTGGAAAGGGTTGTCTTATTCGAGCCAAGCAGGCTAGGTTGTTCGTTGCCACGTGACTTCTCTTAACTTAATACTATAGTACAAATCCATATCATCTATCTACCATCTCAAGGTTTTTTCCTTCTAAGATTAACCCTGTTATGGCTTAAAAACGATCTTATCCTGTCCTTTTCCCAAGTTATATCCGCGTGCTAGGTACTCATTTTTCTTTAGATAGGCAATCCTTGCAATCTCCATGCCCTTCAACATTATACCTTCGCAACCCAGCAGCTCGCCCAGGGACAAGAGTAACTTACACCAATAATTCCTTCCCTTCAATAAAAAGGATCTAGCTCCAGTATGCACCACTTATCGACAAAAGTAGAGCTAAAGACAAATCTACAAATAGTCTTTACACAGATAAATCGTGCGTGGTTCAGGATGCACTCCAATGTATGTTATCTGGTTTTCCCGATCATATCGATAAAGAAAGAGGGGTATGTTTGTTGAAGTTGTTGGATGAAGGAAGCACTTTTCAAAATTGGCGTTTATTTCATTTAATAGGGTGCTTTTTTCATTAATCAATCGTATCTGGCTAGGTAAAGCCTGCCCCCCCCACCAATAGCAATAGTATATTTACCTACCTTAGCATTCCTAGCTAAAGCTAAGTGGTTTTAAGGGATAACTCCATTCACAAAGGTTAGGTGAAGCAATAAGTAAAGGATGGAAAAATGTGGTAGAATGCACGTAAGTAAAGGGAAGTATTGCAGGTTCTAAGTGCCCACTCAAGCCCTTCGAATCATCTCCGGGGTTTGTTGGCTCTGTATTGAATAAAAGCAAGAGGGCAATTAATGAAAACGATCCAAGACTACTGGTAGCTATTGCACAGAAAGGTAATGGCAGCTTCAAAAGATAATACAACTCTAAGTGCCCACCCAAACAAGCGTGTAAGATCTCATAAGGAAGGTAGTATTGACTAAATCCAAGCAGGGAGTATTTCCTCTCACTTATCGTCGAGTCAACTTTTGATAGACAGTAATTCATGTTATATAAAGAATCTATTAGAAGAATTTCAGGGTTTTTTCATAATGTACATTCTATTCACTTAACCTATAACTGGAAATTTTATTTAATGAAACATGGCCTTTTCAAACGCTTTCTACCGTGGACTTTAGCCCCATTCAATTGCTAATAAATATTTGAAACTTTAGGGTGTCCTCCAGATTGATTTCCCAATCCAATAACGCATAATATTGTGAGTAATAATCGACGAAATACTATTTCTTTCCTAGAGATCGGCCGGATTCAAACCGAAACAGATAAAACAAACCAGCTTCCATCTCTCGAACTCCAAGTTAGTTAGGGAAAGCAAACCAGCAACTTTCGTGTTCGGGGTGCCTAACCGTCCGTACATCCGCCAGCCAACGTCTAGCGCATACATTCATTCTAACCATCCAGCGTGGGAAAGCCAGTAATTCATTCATTGCCTTCCCTCAAGTTTAATATTTCATACCCTCAATACTACTATTGCTATTGCTTGCGATCATTTCAAGCCCTACCCTCAATACTACTATTGGTGGTAATCCATTGATTCTAATGCACAGTGAAACCATTACTTTAGCGCACTAAAATGACCAGATATATTTCTTAGTGAGCCGAACATCCCCTCCGGGAGCCGAGTCCGTAACCCAATAAACAACACCCAAAGAAATAGATATTTCTTATTTAGCAGATGATGGAACAGAAATGACGTAAGCTAGTTGTTATAATGCCAATAGGGCGGTGACGTAGCCTAGAACTACATTCATTTATACGGGGACTGCTAAATTCCAGTGTATAGTGTGAGAAGTCGTTCCAGCGTATAGTGGTATAAGTCATTGTTACTACTTGTTTCACTTCAACTATGTGAATGTTTGTTTCGATCACTGTGTTACTGTTCTTTTCACTTTGTAACTATTTGTTTTAAGGTGTTCCTTTCACTGTGTTACTGAATGGGTTAAGGAACTGTGTTACTTTCACTTTATGACTGTTAGTCTAACTGTGCCACTTCTTTTTTTACTGTGTTACTTTCACTGTGTAACTGAGATAACAACAATACTAATTTAATTGTCATTGGAAGATTGATGAATGAGGAAACCTGCCGGAGCCACCATTCATAAGCACGTTTGTAGGAAGGCTTGCAAACGATTTTGTGGATGGCCATGCCATCCTTCGCTATTCCAAGGCTACAGAGAATATTTAGGAGGCTACACTGAAGAGGAAGTCTGAGGCTACACTTTATTCAAGGAGATCACGCGGTAAGGAATGGAACTCGAGCAATTGACCATACAAATTGAACCTCTATCTAGCTCTCCAATCCACCCAAGGGAAGGACACTCTCTCTTTCCAACCAAGGGAAGGACACTACTCCAAACAATGCAATCATCGACAACTAACTATCTCTCTATCCAGTGGGAGATAAAAACTCTTTATCGTTGCTCAGGCAACATAGTGGACGTATAGAAAGAAGTTAGAAGTGAACATAATGGACATACCAAACGAATGAAACTCTATCTCCAAGGACCTTCACCCTCCTATAACTACTGGGGTGAGGACCTTTTAAGCCTTTTGTCTATACTTCAAGGAATGACGAAACAAACGCATTTATTGCCCATTCATTACCAATTGCAATGACGAAGGATCAATACTACGAAGTCAATCAAACATACATGCCCAAGGACCATGCACCAGGCTCCATCCCTATGCCTGTCCTTAACCCTTCCCAATGGTACACCCGTCATAGCGAAGTAAAGAAATCGTATAAAAGAAAGAGAACCTTTACCCCATCTCCATGTCCAAGAACCATACCATTGGAGAACATCTAATCATAATGCTTACATACTAGAATATCTGGCGCTATACACCAACCTCACGTCACTGATACCTAGCTCATTGAAACAAATAACAATCATCGATCTCAGTGGACACCTTTAGGTTGAAACCTTCCCCGGTGCTATTTGTATTCCCTATATAGCCCTATGGGTGCTACTATTATATTCTCTTTTATATTGCCGTTGGTCCCGTAAGGTAGTGATAAAAATCCCAATGAAGAGAACACAGATTGGAGGAATGCACCGTGGGAACACATGCATTGGACGGGGTACATATAAATAAGGGGAACAGATCATGGGAAGCACACATTGAATATCCAGCATCAAAGCCAGTGTCTTAACCTGATCAAGATCCATACCCATATCCATAGTGATATTCATATCCAGTAGCAGTAGACGATCCAACTTGCTTTGATGTTTGTCCAGCATAATGGGTAAGTAAATGCCAGTGCTAAGGTCAAAATTAAGGGTGGTGGCCGGTAGGTCTTTATTTGGCTTGTAGAGATAGTCAAAATGATCAAATGCACAATGTAAGCCCCGCAATGAAGTAACAAATGTACATAATTACATAACTCACCCTTCTTCTTAATGTTAATGCTCTCCTTCAAAGGTAACAGGTGAAACAACTAGTAGGATATTTTGATTTGACTATCAGCAACTGGGCAAGATTCCTCCTAGCAACTTCCGGAGATAACGGCACCAAACAAGAAATGTAATAGCTCTATGACCCATACAAGACATAAAGGGAATATTTCGAAGTAGGTAGGTGTAGGTCCCCTTGCACTATGATATGTAAGAAGATTTGAACTATTAGGAGAGGTATGAAATCGCTCGACCAAAGGAACTTTAGTTGCTCGACCATAAGGGAGAGGGAGAGGATGTGCAAGCAGGCTCTCAATAGTGGGAGAGGGAGAGGTATGAATATTAGCACTATTCTAAGATGTATGAAGATTAGGAACATGTACCCCATAGGAGATCATACTCATCAAGTCCCCACACATACCCCTGCACTTGGGGCTATAGATCCCATTCTCAAGTGTATTTGCGTGAAATTTGGACTGCACCTTGAAGCCTGATTTCACACCTATCCGGAAAAGAGGTTTGGTATGGAATTCGATCATGTTGATCATGGAAGGGCACCTTACTGAAATAATTTCTTATAGGGATCTCCCATTAGCTCGGGATCCATCCATATAATCACATAATAGTTGGGGGGGTTAGTTTTGTTCGCTTGAGATGCATTGAATTACATATTATTGGGGTTGGTTTTGTTTGCGTGGGATGGATGCATTGACTTCATATTTGTTTGGTTGTTTGGCTTTGGTTTCAGTTGCTTGGGATGCAGTTCATTACTCTATATTTGGGTTCCATGGGATCCATTTACTTAATAGATAGAATAGTTGGTTTGGATCGGGTGGCTTGGGAGCCATTTCCTCACTAACTTACCTCATATTTGGACTTGGATAGCTTTGCTCGGGATCCATTTCATTAATGAATATTTGGGCGGGTTGGTTATAACTTTCACTATCATCAGTAAGAATGACGATCCATCCGACGGTTGCGATCACGTCCATTGTCTGCTCGCATCAAAAGCCAACGGACATTCGGTTCCCCTCTATATGTGAAAAAGGTGGGGGTGCAACAACCTTGTAACTATTGATTCTCATAGGGGCAACTCGATCAGCGGCGTGCAACAACCTTGTAACTAGTACTTATCAGGCTTGTGACATGTCGGGAATAGAGATAGGTGGACTCGTGCCAGTATTTGCAGCAGAAGAGATGACTATGTCAGAACCCCAAAGCATTTATCTAAGTCACCACGCGCAAGGGATCAAGTCCATCCGTGACTTTTGATAGAAATGGAACTTCTCGTCTACTCAAGCTCTATATCAAATTCGAGATGTTGCAGCAGTGAAAGGGCTCAATCTCTCATTCAGGTAAGAGGGACCAGTAGAATTAGGTTCAATCTCTCATTCGAGAAATAGCGGTGGGATATGACGCCTCCTCTATCCCACCTGCTTAATAAGTTAGGAAATGCCATCGTGTAGCGCGCGCAAAATAGTGTCTTACCTTCGCATCAATTTGGTTCATTTCAACCAGCGATTCCAGTCATGAATGAGATATATTATATATGTAATTCCGTGATGAATTATATATGTAATTACATCATTCATTATAGCAGTAATCAATCAAATCAATCCGTTCGTTCCTGATAAGAGAAGGGTTGTGAATAGTAGTACCAATTGAATAAGCGATGAATTCATCAAGTGGTATAGGTAGAAAAGGTATAGTTCTTCAGGTGGGTAGGTTGGTAAGAGTGAAGGTAAAGGGAAGAGTTGTATCATGGCATCCCGAGTCTATAGCTATTCCTCCTGAGCGCTTCATTCATTCAATTCATCCGGAAACACTGATGTAAAGGTAAGGGCGAGGTTGGTGGAACCCGTCTAGAGAAGTGTCTATAGCAGTCCCACACAAGTAAGCGATTCATGAAGCAAGTGTATAAGGCTACAGGTATAGGTATTAAGGTGGATGGGTACAAGAAGGTGGAGGTATTAAAGGTCAATCTATCAAGTTCTAGGGGTTCAAATTAATGAATCAGTATTGGAGAGGCTCTTAAATCCAAGTTGTCATGGTACCAGAATTCATAAGGAAGGGAAGGGGAGAATGACCCTGAACGAATGACCCATTATGCATGGACGGGAGAACACCCAGAGATTCTTGAATGATGGCTATCTTATCACAGACAGAAAGGGAGCCCGCATCTTATAAAATAAGAATGCTCCCTATTATATTAGGAAGGGAAGGGGCAATGAACGAGCAAGGCAGCATAAAGGATTAGAAATAACCCGAGTCTTTATTGATTGTCAGGCTAGCTTTGCTAACTACTCCGATCAAGTACAAGGGGATAGTTCGATGATAAGAAGTAGCTGCCCGCCTGGGACTATGCATACTTCTTCCCGACTGACTATTCCAATAGTCCGACTCTGCTCTGGAGGCTATTGAATGAAATGGCTTATGCAATGAAATAAATTATGACTCAATTCTTTGGAATAGGGGATAGATAGGTGAAAGCAAAGAGAACGCGTAATGCATGCAGGGCATCTTGGTCGATCTGCACCAACCATTACTTAGATATATAATGAGTGCGGTAGCCAGCAAGTAGAATTGGCCGATGTCATACTACCATCCATTCATCCATCCATTATAAAATGGCAAAGTTCCAAAACTATCTCATAAGCTATGTGCACCTCTCGGTCCACCCCACCTATATGATCACTCATCAACCTAGATGTGCTCAAGTCAAGTCCCACCCTGCATGCAAGCAACCAAGCACCCTCATGTCATCTAGTGCTCAACATCCTCCTTGAAGATGCTCAACTCTCCTCCTCCAAGGCTATTCATCAGCCAAGCAAGCAACCTACTCTCCATGTGACCATGGTGGGTGAAGAATGTAATCATATTGTCTACGTCTCCAACACTCCAAGGAATAATGCCACATGAACATCCAAAGAAAGTGTAACAATCAATAAGCAAGCCACCTCCCATGTGTATGTTCATTATGGCACAACTAAGCGTCATCCATAGAACATGCAACCCACATCAATTGAAGCACCCTCAAGCATGGTGTAAACACTTTCAAAGTAATCCTAAAAGGTCACACCTAAAGCATGTATTGTTTTTAAAGCTTTATCTTGGAAAGAAAGCATTGGCTATTTATAGACGTTTTATCCAGTTACTCGTATGAAATCCATTCGGATGACCCTATCTATAGTTACTTCATTGAATTGGGAGGTCCATCAGATGGATGTCAAAATTGCTTTCCTCCATAGAGTTCTTCCAGAAGAAATGAATATGCAACAACTGCCAAGGTTTATATAGAATGGTCCTATCCCCTTGGTTTGTAAGCTATATGCCTCGAGATAGGCACCTCACACTTGGTATGAGAACATCCACCATTTCTTTCATAGTTGTGGCTTCACTCACTGGAAGGTTGAGCATTATACTATGTTCACCATCAAGATAGCCAAATTCTTATTGTTTGCTATATGTGGATTATCTCCTCTTGACTAGTCACTCCACAATTATGATCAATGATTTGAAGTAGCACCTAAAGGACTCTATTTAGATGACCGATTTGGGGTTTCATATTTATACTGGGTTTTCCTTTTATCACACACAATACACCTTGGATCTCTTGTAGCACTTTGGCATGGAAGATCATCAATTTGTTGGTACTCTTACTTATTTTAGGATGAGGTTTTAGGCCTAGTGTCTGTCACCCTTATTTGATGGGACTATCTATTGCTCGCCGATTGGTAGTTTGCATTATCTTACACATATTGGACTAGATATATCTTTTGCAGTCAATATGTGTACTAGCGACATGACAGAACCCCATGAGAAGTTGCTATGTGCATTTTGCACTATCTTAAGGGAAGCACTCAGATAGGCATTCTCTACTCAGCAGGCATTGACATCCATCTTCTTGCCTTTCCTGATGTTGACTATGCAGGTGATCTTGATGATTGACACACCACCTTAGGGTACTTTTTCTCTCTTGGTTGTGGATTGGCTGGTTGGTGTTCCAAGAAGCAATAGGGTGTGGGACTCACCTCCATTGAAGTTGAATATGCTAGTGTAGTTCATGTCGGGAAGCATCTTTCTCGGATGTGGATGTTACTCGGTGAGCTAGATCTTACTCAACGTCATACTCTTTTTAGATTTTGTGACAATCAAAGTACCATTAAGCTTATTCATAATCTAGTGAATCATCAAAAGTCCAAACACATTGAAGTTTTCATGCATTACATCAAGCTCCTCCATGCTCATGGAAAACTTGTACCAATCTTTGTTCCTTCACAGACCAACTTGCAGATATCTTCTTCACCAAATATCTGTCTAAGCTCACCTTCACTCGTTTATGCGCACATATTAGTATATGTTAGCTTCCATTAAGGGAGAAAACATGATGTACTATAATATCATCTCACACAGCTCCTTGTTTAGATTAAGGGGCGGTGTTGACTACATGTGGCCGATCTTCAATTGTGGCAATGTGTTGGCCCACTATGTGGGTAGGTGAGGCCCTTAATGGGCCAATCTTTGGGTAGTTAAACCCATTGTTGTACTTTATTCTATTTTTTTCTTATTTTCTTATAAGGCTGACCTAGTCTCCTCCTTGGGGCTAGCGCCTTAACCATAGTGGAGTGGTATAAATACATCACCTAATTCATTTGTAATATCATCTCATTCAAGTGAATAAATCTATTCTTTAGCTAAGGGCACCTACAAAGTATCCCCTTGTTCCCCACGCTATTTGGGATCTAGCCAAGAGGGGGTACCCTTTAGATATCCGTAAAGTAGGATTCCTAATCTGTCACCCTAGAACTCCTTTGTGCAATGTTAGGATCTTATTGACTAGGTTTTGAGATGTAGAGTTTGGTGCTTCTAATCAATGGATCAGATCATTTTGTCTTGATCCTCGTCTTCTTCTAGAAGTTTCACCCACAGTTAGATTAATACCCTTTAATTATTTTAATTTCCTAAGTTTAGACTTAGGGTCCCATTAAAAATAATTAATTCTTTTAATAAAATTGTCTCTGGGTGGAACTTCCCAAAACAATTTCTGGGTATTGGAGAATGCATGTGTCTAAGCCTCCCTACAAATTTTGAAACTTAGAGCACATCTGATGCTAACAGAAATAAAAAATAACCTACTCTAAAACCTGTTTCTCGAAACAGTGAAGGAAGAGGTTCAACTTAAACTAGACATCTTGTGAATAGGTCTTAGGGGCTCAATTAGGCCAATTTAGCTAAATCGAATTCATTAGAGTGTATAAATAGAAGTGAGATGATTCATTTTGATCATCATCACTTGGATTGGGTTATCTTCTCTTGTGATATTTTCGCTATCCTTTTGGAGGACGAGTTTGGATGAATAGATGAATTTTGATGTTTGGATCTTTTCCATTTTGTCTTGGAGCTTCATTATTGGCATTATGATGATGATTGGATATACTCTTTCTTACATGTAAGTACTCTTTAAATGCTATACTTGTTATTTTCTCTTGCCACATGCATGTTGCTGTGATTTTCGTTATACTAGGCTGAAATTTACTGCTTTTCTAATGCAAAATTGAGGAAATTTGATCTTTTATAGCGTTGCATCATGTCATGGGCCATGTATGGATAAGTGAATATTCCTAGAGATATTTTGTGTCAAAATTTTATATTGATAAGTCATCAAATATTGCAAATTGAAGTATAAAGATCTTGAAGCAACCATTCTCATGCCCTATTGCCATGCAAAGTTGTTTTAAGGCCTCCTTGACTGAGTGAATCCACGCCAAATGTTAAAATCTCCTTGAATCCATCTCTCCCAAAAGGACAAGGAACTAATCCTCCATAGTTGATCACTCAAAGTCCTATTTTTCCTCACCTCTCTCTCTTTCTTTCTAGGCCTAGCACGACATCAATTTTCTCACAATTTATCCATCAAAAAAAGTTCAATCTCTTTCCCACTACTGCATTGTTGTGTCTTCTAGAGGCCCTCCAAATTTGAAGAAATTTCGACGGTGGGATCTTGAGATATTCCAAGCCCTAGCTCCAACATCAATTCTTAACCTTGGTTTCCCTTGGCTAGTGACCTCATTGGGATCATTGCATCAAAATTACCGAAATTTCTCCTTTGATCCCCTTCTCCCCCTCAATTAGGTCAAGCACACCCCTGGTTGATCAATTCCATCCCTTTGAGCTAATTTTGGGCCCACTAGGTCTCGTGTTGTCCTACAACCTATTGAAGTTATTTTCACAAAGACCACTTGGAAACCAAGTTTTCACAAGGATTTATAGGACCAGGTATCTTCCTTACAAGTCTTATCCTCAAACCCTAGCCCTTGAAATCCCCTTGTCGCTTCCTAGTGAGCCTTATACCTTGCTTCTTAGGGAATCAAACCATATAATTGAGTCTCTTGTGAATAGGCCTTAGGAATCACTCCTCATCCTTTCATTGACTCATTCATCTAGTGATTCCCTTTATACCAGCTCTCCTCCCATTGGTGAAAGTCTATAAAGCGCAGGGAGCCTTAGCTAAGGTGATAGTGGGCTATCGCGCCATTGTTTTCCTTGACCTAGCAGCTACTCTTTTAAGTTCCCCTCTTAGGACCCCTGCTAGTTTGAGCGGTAACAAGGCCTATATAGATGGGGCTTGCAACATAGTTAGGTTACCTCTGCATAGTGGACAGAGGGAGGCAAAGTTACCTAGACAAATCGCATGTATTGACTAGGTCAGCGGGAATGAGCGAATTGAATTGAGTATGGCACAACACCAACATGGAGGGCTTGTTCCATACATAAGAGGTTGTACATTTGATCCCTCCTTTGGGATTGGATGGTGATATGTACTAAGTTGGTACTCGATGGAGCAGGCTAGAAGGTTGGATACATCTGTGGCAAAAGTTCAGTAGAGGTCATGGATTACCAGTGGGGTTAGAGGGCATACTCTTGTTGGGATCTAGGTGGGATTCCTTGTCACGTCATGGACTTGGTTAGGGATGGTGTTAGCGGGGTGGTGTATCTGGAGACTGATCACGCCCACACTTCCAGGCCTTCATCAAATGCTCAGGCAACACTAGTGATAGGATGGATTGATACGACAATATGTAGACACCGTGAGTTGTCTTGGCATGTTGGTCAGGCAAGGGGTTGCAGGATGACCAACATAATCTAGTAAGGGTTGATAAAAGGAGGTGGCATTGGAAAGCCACCAGACATAGCCTTGTATCGAGACAAAGATTTTTCGCAGATATGTGGGGCGTGTTACCACTTAAACCAGTAGAGGACCTAAAGGGGTTCCTAAGAGGGCAACGCTAGAGGCTTAGCCCATTGTCACCACAACTAAGTCTCCCTACTCTTTACGAATTTTCACCGATGGGAGGATTCCCAGTAGTGCAGGGATTCACTTGTAAAGTATATGTCAATGGATAGGTGAGAAATGACCCTGAAAACCCTTTCCCAAGGATGTAGTGAAGAATGGAGCTTGCTTGCTCTTTAGACGAGGGACTTGGTCCACCAAGGATAAGGGGTGAGGATTGGAGGGTTGAGGGAGAAAGGATAGGCTTATGAACAAATTTCTCAATCCCTATAATCCTTGGGAAACTTGGATTCCCAAATGGTCCTTGACAAATAGTGTTTATTGAGAAGTGCGACCACATGGAGCAAAGTGGATCCAACCCAGGTTCGGGGATGGAATGTAGCAACCAATGATGTTCCTATCCTGGAAAAGGTAAGGGAAAAGGACCAAACAAGAATACTTTCTTCAAAGTGTTGAATTGATCCTATTGAGGTCTAGCCTTGGGGATGCTTGGGCACAATTCGTTCCTAGAGGTAGGGCTTGGGATTCCCGGAGATTCCACCGTTATAACGGCCTCAAATTGGAGGAGAGGGAGGGGACCCACCAGTGCAATAGCCTATAAGAGATCAATTTTTTTCCTTGGGTCAATTCCCGAGAAATTGATGCCCTAGGTGACCTGATGGGGCTAGACTTGGGGAAAAAGGGGAAAATGGTTAAAAGAGGGTTGAAATGATCACCCTTTTTGAAGGATCAGTGCCTAGTAATCTCTAAGCACCATGAAGATCCATGGAGTGTTGTCTGCTGCTATGGAGGCCCATGGCTCTCTATGCACACCCTACATGTGCCAATGCAGACCTCTGGGGTTAGGATCCCATATAGGGAGACCAAACCCAAATGGAAACCACCTACAATCCTACATAAGATCCAATACGTCCCCTAGGCTTCCAATACAACCAATCATTACAATAATTGGATAAAAGAGCTTACAAATCATGGATAACAACGGGGCACTTCATAATGGCATGCCCTTCCGTAGTGGGCTTTGGCATGTGCTAGTGTCTCCAAGTTCAAAAGGGGGTTAGACAAGTACCTTATTAGGTTCTTTCAGCCCTTAAAGGGGGTAGTATGTCGAAGGTAGATCCCTCTAATAGGGGTGGCAAGTGACCAATAAGTGAGGTGGAATATGGAATGAGAAGGGCAGCCCTAGGCCACATAGTGCGGCATAGGGGTAGCTAGATAAAGGGAAGCCCACACTTGGGTATGTAATGTATAGAAGGGAGCAGTCGTGGTACATGAGGTGCCCTGGCCTTGATTTTTCCACCCTTCTTTATATACTTTTTGCCTTTTATAAATTTTCGTTAATTGACTGCTCGGGGCTCAAAGGACAAGAGCATGATGTGTAAGATATAGCAGTGATTACCCCCTTTTAGGTAGGGCGATTCATTCCCATCCAGGGGTTGGGACAATCATGGATTCATAAATGATAGAGGAGTCTCATCTAGGGCCTATGGAACCAGGTTGATGGCCAATGATTGGGGTAGAGCTCATGTATTGGCTTTTACCCACGTGCTAATTATTTTTTGTCCCGACCATCTTTTGCATTTTGTGGTACAATTTCCTGTTAAATGTGGCCAATTATGCTTTTTACTTTTTCTTTTAATTGCTTCAACCTCCGGGGCATCATTCTAGGCCTAACCCAAGGTGGGGGCAAGGGGGATAGGGAGGCTAGCCCTATGTGCACCCAAAATGGGAATGTGGATCTAGGTGGGAGAAAAGATGAATGGGGGTATAGTGAGTGGAAAGGGAGTAAAAAGTGTAGATTAAAGGAGCGGGAGCACATGCCCAAAGTCGAGGTTTCCCAAGTAGTACCACCCTAGAACCGAATAGTCAATAAAGGAGATCCCACAGGACTAAGATCCAAGGGTGACAACCAATAGAGATCAAAGGGATAGGAGCACGAACTAAGCCCACACTTTTCGCCAAATCCCCCCATCAATCCATACCCAGAAGTATCCATGATAAGTAAACCCAATACTCAATTACCAAATGACAAGACAAACTTTTAGATTTGGGAGGCCCACTTTCAAACATACGATCAATACATGTGGGTGAGGGACCACATGGCTGGCTCAGGTGGCAAAGAAATGGCACAACGAGGTAGTAGGAGGCATCAAGGGGCTACTAGCTACTAGCTGAGGCTCATCATGGAGAAAAACTTCTCCTGGGGATATTACCTACAAAGTGGTGGGTAACATCTGGCTCCAACTAGGACGTGATCTCTCGAAGAAGTGGACAAGGCTGCTCAAATGGGAGGTCACGAGAACTCCAACAATCTCTTGGTCACCGTAGACCTGTTATTTGCACATGTCAAAAATCAAAGCCATGGGGCAGCATGTTTTTCACGATGTCTGATGATCACCCATGCTTAATGTTACCTCTATAATATGCAATCATATATGTGTGTGTGTGTGTGTGCAATCTAATTTATCATGAGAAACGTCATATGCGGTTAGTTCTAATGCAAAAATCATCATGAAATGCATCCTACCCTAACACGCATATAGTAATGTTAATACTAAGTGTAATCATAAAGCCAGTGCAACCAACATATCATCACATCAATATACATATGCCTGTCAGTATGATTACTCATGTAGCAACCCCCAAATCGAATGTGGACATAGTCACATGGTGGATGAGGTGGGTGGGAGGTGGGAAAATAAGATCTCCATTTGAGGTAGAGGGAGGTCCTTGGAGAAAGAAATCTGGTCATTTTAGAGGTCCAAGGCTCCCCTTCTAGGTACAAAATGGAGGAATGAATTATTACTTTTGAGAACTCATCACAATCATTGCTTGCAATATCATGCTTTGAGGATGTCACATGGTTGTGATGAGAGGGGAACGAAGGGTGAGAGAAAGAAGGAATGCAACAAAAAGGTCTCTCAATGTGATGGTCACATTGGGGAGGGGAGGATGTAAAGTGACCATAATCCTAAGGATGGATCAAAGGGGATAAGGTATATTCAATGAAGGGTTCCTCCTTGACACCATATTCAAAAAAGGGAAAAGGCTCACATTTACTTGAAATCGTATGACTAGGGGTGAGGGAATCACTTGATGAGGACTCAAGATGATGACCAATAGGAAAAAGGGAGAAAGAAGTATTGCATTCAACAGGTTGCGCTTTCCCAAAATCATAATCCAAGGCTCAAGTGATTTGAACATAGAATCATACTCAAGAGAAGTGGGAGCCCTATCAATGTCCTTAATACCAAAGATTTGGTCTCTTCTAAAAGGAAAATTGATCACTTCCAACTGCTCCTCTTTATGCAAAGGAAAATGTAGACTCTCCTTCCCACAGGTATCAATGGGTATGTCATCGTAAGTAGTGTCTGAAGGGAAAGGAAGATCAATTTCATCCTCATCCTCCTTGTCGGTGTCATAAATGTGAGAACAATCGATTGAGGACCAACAATTTCCCATTTCTCCTTTTCAAATTTCAATGTGGAAATAATCTTCAATGTCATATTCCAAGGCGTTAATGGGATCATCTCTCTCTAGGTTTTCAAAAGAGGTTTCATCGAGAGTAATATCCTTGAGAAAAGTAAGGTTGGTCTCAAGTTCTCTTTCCATAATTTCACCCTTCCCAGCAAAAGTGTCCTCAAAATCATCATTTTCATTATGTGGACCCAAGGAGGACTCATCTTCTTGCTCATTACCTAGATTGTTAATGTCTCGATGATGCTCGATGAAGGCTTCCTCTTGGATGCTTCATGTAGGGTGTACTTGAAAATGTCTAAGAAAGCCAACAACAAACTCTTCAATAAATGAGATGCTTTTAGGTTCGTGATTTTGCAACCATGAGTTATGACCATAGAGCGAACTAAAGAATAACAACATAAGGACATCATGGTGGACCACTTTCTCCTTTTAAGTATGTGCATTAAATCTTTTCACATGGTCAATTGCGGAGCTTGGGTCACCATCAAACACAAGTAACCCATGTACCATCCTTCCTGTGACATGATTGGGATGTCCCAGGATGCTAGCAATGTCCACAACGGGAAATTTATGAAAGAATGACAGCCTATTTGAGGTATACATGAAACATATGTAGGAGTAGCCAAGGTGAAATTAAAGATGCCTAGAAAATGCTTGCTTCACCCTACAAGTATTGACCTTAAATTTCAATGAAGAACTAGGGGTTCATTCTTCCAATGGAGTCACCAATAATGATATGTTGATATGTCGTACGAGGAAAAAAACACACGTCTTGTGCCCCCGACAATGGCGCCAAAGATGTTACTACTCAAATCAGTAGGGGACCTAAAGGGTTTCCTAAGAGGGCAATTGCTAGGTTAAGGGCAACGTTGGAGGCTTAGCCCACTGTCACCACAGCTAAGTCTCCCTACTCTTTATGGACTTTCACCGACGAGAGGATTCATTTTTAAAGTATATGTCAATGGATAGGTGAGAACTGACCCTGAAAACCCTTTCCCAAGGATGTAGTGAAGAATGGAGCTTGCTTGCTCTTTAAGCAAGGAACTTCGTCCACCAAAGATAAGGGGTGAGGATTGGAGGGTTGAGGGAGAAAGGATAGGCTTATGAACAAATTTCTCAATCCCTATAATCCTTGGGAAACTTGGATTCCCTAATGGTCCTTGACAAATAGTGTTTATTGAGAAGTGGGACCACACGGAGCCAAGTGGACCCAGCGCAGGTTTGGGGATGGAATATAGCAACCAATGATGTTCCTATCCTGGAAAAGTTTAGGGGAAAGGACCAAACAAGAATACTTTCTTCAAAAGCTTGAATTGATCCTATTGAGGTCTAGCCTTGGGGATGCTTAGGCACAATTCATTCCTAGAGATAGGGCTTGGGATTCCCAGAGATTCCACCATTAGAATGGCCTCAAATTTGGAGGAGAGGGAGGGGACCCACCAGCATAGTAGCCTATAGGAGATCGAAATTTTTCCTTGCGTCAATTCTCGGGAAATTGATGCCCTAGGTGACCTAATGGGGCTAGACTTGGGGAAAAAGGGAAAATGGTTAAAAGAGGATTGAAATGGTCACCCTTTTTGAGGGATCATTGCCTAGTTCACTTGGGGATATGGAGTCAAGGATAATGATGAGTAAGAACTTGGTTTCTTGATCAAGGAGGCCCAAAAAGTCAACTTCATCCAATCTTGAGAGAAAGAAAAGAAAAGTAACCTTCAAGCATTTATACTTCAAAGCAAATGATGCAAGCTTCTCGAGATAAATAAACCTCTAGCACATTTCTTTCATATAACATTGGCCAATAAATTAAATTAACTAAAGCATGCTCAATTCCACATTTTGACAATGCAACAACAAGCCCTAATTTTAGCAGTATGCTACAAGGATAATAGCATCAAAATTTACTCACAACATTATAGAGTATATCCAACCAGCATTTTATTTGCTCAATAAAGCTCCAAGACAAGAAATAACCCAAATCCATACATCAAAATTCATCCATCTCCAGAAATATCCACAAAGAAAAAACTGTGAATTCTCTATCATTAGAGAGATCCCAAGTCAAGTGATGATACGAATGAATGTATCTAACATCAATATATAGCCTCCAAAGGAGTTCGAATTAGCCTATGGGCCTACATTAGCCCCTAATGATAAAATAATGTGCAAATAAAACCCCTATTGGTGACAAGCCCACCAAACTAGCTCATAGGTGTAAAAATAAGCCTCACAAGGGGCCAAATAATAATATGTGCATGTCGTAGGGCCCTCCAAAGGACCAATAATACCCTGAAGTACCATATTAAGGAATAAATTCCTCGGATTATGATGGACAAGGGGGTGGCCCCTTGTTCTCCAAGTAGTAGACCTATGGTGCTCCTAGTGGGTGTGAGGGCACATATATGACCCCATGTGTGTCCATATGAATCAGAGATCCTCTGCAAGGGTCCAAGAGGTGGAATGAATGCTGCCATGACATCGTACAAGTCCTGGGACACCTGTCAAGAGTGTGGGGCTCCTGTGGGGGCTCACTGGGCATAATGTACCAAGCATATCATCATCATTCCAAAAGTGGATCGCTAGTAATCTCTGAGCATCCATGAAGATCCTTGGAGTGTTGTATGCTACTATGGAGGCCCATGGCTCTCTATGCACACCCTACATGTGCCAATGTAAACCTCTGGGGGTTAGGATCCCATATAGGGAGATCAAACCCAAATGGAAACAACCTGCAATCCTACATAAGGTCCAATGTGTCCCCTCGGCTTCCAATACAACCAGTCATTAAAATAATCACGTAAAAGAGCTTACGAATCATGGATAACAATGAGGGCACTTCATAATGGCATGCCCTTCCATAGTGGGCTTTAGCATGTGCTAGTGTCTCCAGGCTCCAAAGGGGGTTAGCCAAGTACCTTATTAAGTAGTTTCAACCCTTAAAGGGGATAGTATATCCAAGGTAGATCCCTCTAATGGAGGTGGCAAGTGACAAATAAGTGAGGTGGAACAGGGAATGAGAGGGGCAACCCTAGGCCACATAATGGAGCATAGTGGTAGGTAGATAAAGGGAAGCCCACGCCTGGGTATATAATGTATAGGAGGGAGCAGTCATGGTACATGAGGTGCCCCAACCTTGATTTTTCCACCATTCTTTATATACCTTTTGTCTTTTATAAATTGTCTTTAATTGATTGCTCAAGGCTCAAAGGACAAGAACATGATGTGTAAGATATAGCAGTGATTACCCCCTTTAAGTAGGGCGGTTCATTGCCCTCCAGGAGTTGGGACAATCATTGGTTCCTGAATGGTAGAGGAGGCTCATCTAGGGCCTATGGAACCAGGGTGATGACCAATGATTCGGGTAGAGCTGATGTAATGGCTTTTGCCCACATGCTAATTATTTTTTGTCCTGACCATCTTTTGCATTTTGTGGTACAATTTCCTATTAAATGTGGCCAATTATGCTTTTCACTTTTTCTTTTAATTGCTTCAACCTCGAGGGCATCATTCTAGGCCCGGCCCAAGGTGGGGGCAAGGGGGATAGGGAGGCTAGCCCTATGTAGATCCAGAATAGGAATGTGGATCCAGGTGGGAGAAAAGATGAATGGCGGTATAGTGAGTGGAAATGGAGTAATATGTGCGAATTAAAGGAGCGGGAGCACATGCCCAAAGTGGAAGTTTCCCAAGTAGTACCACCCTAGAACCGAATGGTCAATAAAGGAGATCCCACGAGACTAAGATCCAAGGTTAACAACCAATAGAGATCAAGGGGACTATAGCACGAACTAAGCCCACTCTTTCCACCAAATCCCCCCATCAATCCATACCCAGAAGTATCCATGATAAGTACACCCAATACTCAATTACCAAATGACAAGACATACCTTTAGATTTGTGAGGCCCACCTTCAAACATACGATCAATACAGGTGGGTGGGGGACCACATGGCTAGCTCAGGTGGCAGGGAAATGGCACAACGAGCTAGAAGGAGGCATCAAGGGGTTGTTGGTTGCCAGCTGACGCTCATCATGGAGGAAAATTTTTCTTGGGGATATTACCCACAAAGTGGTGAGTAATAGGGCACAAAGGTCATCGAGCTGAAGCACCTTAGCGACACTACCATAAGTGCTTAGGGAGGTGTGCCTACCAGATCTCTTAGGAAGGATCAAGAGGGGAGGTCCACTCATCCAGGGTTATGGAGGTGTGGTAGTGGATATGACAATACTAATAAGACGTAGGCTGATACCCACTGACTTAGTTTTAGTCCATGGCACCCAGGGGTGTATAGGGGTATGTTGCAATGCGCATCAGTATGCAGAGGAGCACGAAGGTGCACCGTGGTGCACAGTGGTGTGCAAGGTTGCACCATCTGGTAGCAACAGTTCATATAGCAGTGCATTTCCTCATAGAGTGACGGACACATCGATACAAGAGGGATATCGACTTATCTGGAATGATGTGACCATATGTAGTAGAGTCTAGCGGTGGACAGAGATGTGCAACTAGGTGCAGTTGTATTCCAGGGGGCACGGGGGTAGGTGGTTATATATTGTAGTGTGCGAGACTACAGTCTGGACTGGGGAAGTATTACTAGTAAGGAGATTCCTTGATGAGGATGTCAAACATGCCATTGAGGTGGGCATACCCTGGTTTGGAGAGTGGGTTGGGCACGGGGTTGGCCATGAGGATCCATATGGGTTCTTGGACATACCCATTGGAGCCCAGACATCTATCACTCTCTGGCACCACACACAGTCGCAGAGGAGTTGGATCTTATCTCATAATGCTCGCCTCATGAGTGATAGAGCATGGGAAGTCCATTTGAAACAGCTTGACGAAGCGCAGGCCATTGAGGGGCAGGCTCCCCAACTGAGGAATGTGGTTGGGATGAGAGATGACTGCAGGAGGCAAGACAACAAATGTCAGTGTGTGGTATGGCAGGTGCAGGGAAGTTTAGCATACATCAAATCTATTCATGATATATGGAGTTGTTATATGGATGGTATGCAAGGACTAGAGATGAGGCACGGATGGATTCTAGCAGCAGTCCGAACTCATCCATAGCAAATCTGGCTATGGGATCTAGGGATTTCAATTGGATGATAGGACACTCCATTCTGTGATGCGCAGGATCATGGCAGAGGGTGATCTAGTTCACCTTGGGTTTGACAGATGGGGAATTGTTGAGACCTCCATTGTATGGCGAGGCAGATTTATCTTGTTGTCGCTCAGGATCAAGATTGACAGTGGATGGCCAAACATTGACGTCATGGAGATACCAGGGCAGGATGAGCTTGGCCTTCACATATTTTTCACCATCAGGTTCCAGGAGAGGAGGATACAGTTTGTGCACAATGGGCTATCTTTCATAGTCAAAGTGGTGTAGTGTCAACATGGTGGCGCCCTTTTGAGACTGGCATGGCATCCAAGCATCACAGGATTTCACAGTTCAACAACCCTCACAAGTGATTTAGTTTCTAAAAAGGGAGATCATTCAGATCTTTCATTGGGCTTTAGTGATTTGATAATGACTTGGGGAACTTCAACAGTATGGCAGAACATTCTATAGGAGGAGATTAGGTTGGTTTGGGACCCTGGTGACATAGGATTTGTTCATGTGATGGTGGTGCGACAATGAGGAGTGACTTAGTGGAATATTTGGAACCTTGGAATTAGCTCGGCTAGTCTGTGGATCAACAACATAGGGTGATATTGCTTGAGGACAAGGAATTTTTGGTGGGGAGGATTGTGATGTTCCCAATTTTGAGCATGCAAAAATCACTTAGGAGTTTTGCAAAATTTTGGAAATATTAAAAAGAGGTAATATTATTTTGAGAAGGGAGAAATTATTATTTTAATGGGATGACAAAAAAATAATATTTCATTGGAGGAAGAAGTCAAAATATTATTTTAATGGCAAATGGCATCAAACTAATATTTTATTGGGGAGTGATGGAAGATTATTAATTTATTGGAGAATGGCAACAAAATAATATTTTTTGAGAAATATGGCAAATTACTATTTTATTTAAAATGGTGGCAAAATGTTTCCTAGTGGAAAGTGGGCCCCACCAATAAAATAATAGGAAAAGGAGAATCTAGAAGCTAGAAGGAGGCTCAATGGAGATTTATAAATAGAGGATTGGACTCAATTGGAAGGAATTCTATTCTATCTATCTCATTAACAATTGAAAGGAGCTTGAGCCAGTTCAAGAGTTTCAAGTGAAACTCAAGCTAATTTTAGTGGACTTCGAGTGCCACCTTAGTTAGTTCTTGGGGAATATTATTTTAGATCTTCCAATTGGGCATATTATAGAGAGTCTTCATCCTTGAATGAATTTGCTTGCAAGTGTCTTCAAATGGGTGTTCAATGAAGTGATTGCAGATTGTTGGGACAATTATTATAGCAGAAGTTGTGGAGTTCCTCATGTCTCTTTGGCTCAATTTGGCAGCTCCTTTATTGTTGGACAATGTAACTAGGTTCAGTCTTCATAATGTCTCATGTAATCATAATTTTTATGTATTTGATGTAAAGAGAAAAAGAAAGTTTATTATTGTTATTTTGTAGCATGGGTTTCATGCTCAAGGTCATTATATTTATAGGTCAAGAACCCATTGAGTGCTTGTAGGGCTTTGTCATGAAGTCTAGGAGACAAATAAGTCATTGTCATATGTAAAGACCCTATTGGGCATGTTGTATCATGTAAAAGAAATTTATTTAGAGTCAAAAGATTCAAAAGTTCCTCCAAGACCAAGTCAGCCTGCAAGGAGACAATTCGGCCTACAAGTGACAAGTCAGCCTCATTAGGGTTGTTTGAACCTCTTGAAAGCCTATATATAAGATGGAACTCAACTTTATTTGTAGAAGACACTCAAGCAAGTTCGATCACAAGGAAAAGAAGGAGAAAATAAGACTTATAAGCAGTGAAGGAAAGGAGAACAAAAGGATAAGGAAAATCAAAGTTTTGAGGACTGTTTTAGCGCTGAAATCTCCCACACGTGCGAAGGAATTAGGGCAACATTTATTGCAACAAAGACCGAATTGCAGAAGCTGAAGTTTGATTTCGTAAGCATCAAGATTGAAGGCCAAGTTACTAAGGAGAAAGGAGAACCTCAAGCGAAGGAGGAAGGAAACCTATTTCACCATATTCCACCCACACTTGCGAGCTGGGGTTTTTGCTAGTTTCTGTAGCATCGGATGTGTTCTAGCTAAGAAATTTGGTGGAGAGGCTAGAATACATGAGATTTCCAAAACCCAAAAATCATTTCTGGAAATTCCATCTAGAGATGGCGTAATTAGATTATTAACCAATTTTTTTAATGTTTCCTAAGTCTAAACTTAGGAAAACTGGTTAATTAATTAAGTCAAGGTGAGAATAGTCTAGAAACTCACACGGATCAACTTCAAGATGATCCTAGCCCTTGATTAAGTTTTAATCTTAACCATTGGTGCTCCAACGATTATAAGAAGAAGTCGATGGACACTTGGAGAATGCACCAGAGTCGCTTGGAGAATTCGAATTTCCATAGTAGTAGCAGTCAGTTGTCGGAGAGTTCGAGCTTCAGTGAGGAAGCAGAGACAGTGAAGGGCAGAGACAGTGAGGTTGGAGGAATATTTCTAGAACCAGTGAGTGCATTTGCAGAGAGGCAGAAGAACCATAGTGAGGCTGACGTAGGGACTGCACAGTAATCTCTAAAGGCAGTTTGATTTGCAAATTTGGGAAGTCATTTCAGTGTTTCGGTGTCCCATCTTATTACAATCTTCATATTTCTAGGAATGTAAATCATGTATGTCTTGGAGGTCTCACTATACCCAACGAGAAACACCTTCTCTGTAGTCTGATCCAATTTGGTGTGCTTCTCATCTGGCACATGGCAATAAGCAACGCTGCCAAAGATCCTGAAGTGACTAACTTCTGGCTTCTTCCTTGTGAAGACCCCTTCTAGCATTTTCTTCCCTAATGCTCTATGAGTCTGGTTCTGAATCTATACTGTAATGTCACATGCCTCTACCCATAGAAACCTGGGAAGATCCTAGTCATATAACATTGCTTTTGCATCCACAACTATGGTTCTATTTTCCCGCTTCACTACCCCATTCTGTTGTGGACTATATGGAGTTATCCATTCTCTTCTGATGCCTTACTTCACACAAAAATTTGTGAAGTCTTTATCAATATACTCTCCACCATTATCTGAGCGAAGCACCTTGATCTTCTTCCTTGTCGCATTCTCCACGAGGGCCTTAAACTCCTTGAAACGATCAAAGACCCCATCTTTGGTCTTCAACAAGTAGATCTAGGTTTTCCTGGAATGGTCATCAATAAAGGTGACAAAGTATTCGGCACCACTGAGAGCTCTAGTGGCATCGAGCCACAAATATGTGAATGTATAAGTCCTAACACGCCATTTGCTCTGTTGTCACTTCATGGCAACGTTGCTTTAGCATACTTCCAAAGTACGCATCCTTTGTACACATCATCGTGTTTCATGCCAAGTTTTGGAACCCCTGTTACTATTTCCTTAAGCATCTTGAGTGCTCCATGGTGTAGATGTCCCATTCTCCTATGCCATAACTCATTCAACTCCTTCCCACTGCTATTGTCACTGCCTATTAGTGCCATTGGAGAGTTGAGTTACAACCTATACAATCTATTGCGTAGAACTCCAATTTGTCTTACCTTCTTCTAGCTTGAGAGTTTGACAAACACTTTCTTCCCTACGAAGTGGATATCATATCCCTTATCCTATCACTGGGATACTGAAATCAGGTTCATACCCAATCCTGGCACATGCAATACATCTGTAGCATTGGTGCTTGTTCCTGAATCCCTCTAAAAATCAATGGTACATCTCCCTACTGGAGTACACTTTGTTATGTTTCCCATATTAATCCAGAAGTCCATCTGCTCCTTGTAGCTAGATAAATATTCTCTAACCCATGTCATATGAGCTGATACTCCATTGTCTATATACCAGACACCCTGTGAAGTTGATCCTGACAAGTAAACAAATTCGTCCTCCAACCTAGAAGACAAGCTGAAGCCTCCTAAATGTCAATTATGTCCATGGTCCTAGAAAGGACAATTTGTGTCTTATTCCTCTTCCACCCAGCATTGATTCTGTAACTACAAAAACCCTCTGTGTCCAACCAGAGATCTACTTAGCAAAAATCTAAGCTGCAATTGCTCCCTCTCACAGTTGGAATCACAATCTTGGGCAATTTGACTTTTCTACAACCCTACAACTAAAAATCGAAATTTTGCCTTAGCAATTTGACCTACCTGTCTGGGCATTGCGCTGCCTCTGAAAATATTGGTTTGTTGCTCTCTCTGAGCAGCAAAATTTTCTCCTTTGCTTCTAAGCTTTCCGAATGTTCACTTATGCTCTGATACCATGTGAAAATTTCATCTATTGTAGCAACTGGAAATTATTCTTCTTGTTGACCACTACGTGTCAACGACCCATAGCAGTAAACCCCATTTTTTTGCAAAAGGGATAGCACTTGATCGATGTGTCCATGTCGTCCAGCTAGCATCATCAACTTGACTTCCAGGATGTTATGTAAACACTTTCTGCATGTGTAAAATGTAAATAATCTCAGCAGATCCATATCATGTATGTGACGACCTAGGTAAACCTACTTTTCTAGTGACGGTCTTCATTCTGGGAGGTTTTTTGTCTCAAGGATCCATTCCCAGATGGTTGGCAGAGTTTTCCTCCAGTTTTACCCCAAAGCTAGAATGGATTTTGTCTCTAGGATCATAGGCGAGTCCTAGTGTTCTAGATCGAGTCTATGTAGAAGTGATTTGGGAATAATCCTAACTATTTGGTTAGGTTATTTTATTACAAATTGCTTGGTCTGCTAGATTATATTTGTGTCGCAGAAATGGGTAGTCTGTGAGGATTTATTACAAATGGGTTTTCCCCCTTGAGATGTAAAAAATATGTAAATCATGATGTAAAGTGTCTTGAGGGTTGGAAAAATAATTTATCCCCTCATAGGTTAATTAATTAAATTTTCTAGCCAAAAAATAATTAAAATACTAAGTCAGAAATTTAATTCATTCCAAGTCCTAGGCAAATTTAAATTCTACAAAGACAAAATTCGCTGGTCCTAAAATATTGAATTTTAAAAGGTCTCGGGACTAAGGTAAATTAATTATTTTGATAAATTTTAAACCTTTGATCCTTGGGGTTTAAGTCAAAGTCAATTTTTTTAAGAAATTAATGCAAAAAAATATTTTTGAGCTAATTAAAATGCATTTAATTAAAAAATTCAAATTTCCCCAAATATTTAAATATTTTGATGGATAAGATTAAAAGAAATCTTAATCTTCATTAACGATCGAGATTGTTTTGACGAGGATCACTCGAACTAGTCGTTGGAGGGTTTATTTTTAAATAGGAAATCATTTGTCAGTTGATCTATCCGAGCTTTGAGTTGTGTGATTAGCAAAAAGCTCTTGTGTAATCTTTTGATTGATAATAAAGAAAAACTTTGGAGTTAAGTTCTGCTAGTGTTACTCTTCATGGGATTACTATAAGATGTTTTGTTTTCATGCATAATTTTTTCTAAAGCCATTGATGATAGCTTCTAAAGAGTGATTTGAGTACAGGTATCTTGCTCAGTTGTTAGGGTTTGAATAATAATCTAAATTTTGAACTAATAGCAGGTATCTCTATTTGTCTGAGTTTTATTATCATTTTCTCACTCTATTTTTTATGGCTGGATCGATTTTGGCAAAGAAATCTTGATTTTAGGTCCTTGGGCATTAGCGGAAGTTTTTAGTTGGACTAATCAACTCCTGATCCGTGTTTTCTGAAGAGCCCAGTAAAATTAATCCCAGGCTTATCATAAGATTTTTTGCTTTATTGATGCATGAAGGTTTCGAGTTAGCACCTTTAAAATTTTATTTTATTTTTAATTTATGTGAAGCATAATGATAAGTCTAGCTAATTAGAGCCCGCAGTTTGTAAATTTTGTAATTTTTTTTTTTTTTAACGTGAGTTTTTATGGGTTTTAGTTTTTATCATTGTATATATTGTTTGGGTGTTTTCTTGTTGTCATGCAGCTACAGATCTAAAGAAGAAATTTGTGTAGAGACAAGATCTAGGCCTTGGAGGGTACGATTTGGATCTGGAGTTTATCCACATAATTTTCCAGGAATATTATTCAAATTTTTTGCAGTGCAAGAGTTTAAAATTTTTTGGATCTGGAAATTTTCATAAGGATTTCAGGGATAAATCTGAAGCAAAAGGATTTAACATTTTAATTAGAATTTTTGGAAATGTTTTAAAGGGTTTTCTGGTTACCATTTATCTGTTAACTGGGTTTTTTGATTCCCTACAAAATTTTGAATTTGTTTTTTTAGAAAAAACCCTTTCCTTTTCTTCCCTCTGTTGTTGTCTGTGTTTTTCCATCAACGTTGCTCGCTCCTTGCTCTGCCATCAAAGTCTACTTGAACACACAACAAACCAATTCGATTTTCTTTTCTTATTCATCCATATGCCTTAGGGTTAACTCTTCCTTAAAATTTCAATTTCATTTTTTTTTTTTTTAACTTTGGTTAAAATGTTTGATGTTTTAGAAAAATAAAAATCTACAATTTTGTTTAGGTTTCATTTTTTATTTTTATTTTTTATTTTTTTTTTAATTTAAAATTTTATTTTTTGGTTTAAGTTAAAAAAAGAAAAAAACTTATTCAATTTTGATTTTTTTTTTATGACTTTGATTTTCTTTTAATTTTTACTTTTCCTCTTCGGTTTTGATTTTTTTAAGAAAAGCAAAAAACTAAAAAATTTAAAATAAAAAGATTTCATTTTTGTGACTATGAGATTTATTAAGGAATTAAATCATAAGAGGACCTACACTTCTACATTTACAACAAAGAAAAAATTATTGGCCTATGGCCCATTAAAATTTTTAATTTATTAAAGTCCTTCTGGTTTTTATTTTTTTTGGTCACATCAAAAATTTAATTTCTTCATTTCCCACGTTAAATTAATTGCCCAAGGAATAATTAAATTGTTAATCTAAAGTCCCTTGGTGTCCTTTCGTGGTAGTAATTTTCTCTATTGTCAAGTGCGATTAATGTTTTAAAATCATTGACTATAGGAGAAAGATATTTTTTTTTCTAAATCTAGGCTATTAAAGAAAATCATTTTAAATCTAGAATCGTATATTGCTTATAGCATTTAAATTTCATAATTCTTCACAACATTTAATTGTACAATATTTTGCGTGATAAGGTTTTGGGCGTTGACATTTAATTATTCATGATCGTCGCTTTGCCACATTTATAAACTACTTAGGATAACTTCTTTCTGTTTAGTCTATGGTTAATTGAATATAAAAGCACTAGTCTATAATCATTTCTATCTTGTGGTTGTGTCTTATTTTATTAAGATTTACCCATTTCGGTTAGCCAAAACTTGTTTGCATTCATAAAGTTGTTCATCTTTAAGTCTCCTAAGCCTGTGTTCCACAGGCTACCCTCATTCATTCACCCTAGGGACTACCCCCCCTGACTTGTCTAGGAGAGAGTCTAAATGGAGTAAGGATTAGAGTGACAACCCTTACTCTCAGTGTTGTCGCGGTGCCTAGATACTTTGTGTGACAACACTTCTAACTGTAAATTTAATTATGCATTTTATTTGCTACGACAAACAACGAATAAAATATAAACTGCAATTTTCACCATAAAAATACTACGGAAATAATAGCGCTAGAAATTGAAAAAATACTAGCACACACACACAACAAAATTGACACCATTATTTTTGGACAAATATGTCTGGAAAAACCCAATGCGGGAAAACTGGTGCAGCATATGAGGGTTTTATTATTATTATGCAACATAAATTCTAAGTACAATAAAATGACACCAAACTAGCGTTTCTATCTAAAATAAGTACTGGCAAAAAAAATATCTGAGCGAATTTTACCCTCCTCTACAAGCAATCAACTCAGTCTGGGCTTAGAAACTAACCCCAGGAATGATCTGCATCAACCTCCACGCTGGCTCTACATAGTCCCTTGTACGCTCAACCTGCAACTCCCTCTGAAGCAAATGTCCTACCTATCTCTGCTACTGGAAGTCTCTTTCTAGGCCTTCTGGAAATTTTCCCGATCTCCAACACTTGAAACAACCCACCCCACAGCTAAATTGAACTGCCCTTCTTGAGGCACTGTGCAGCCTCCTGAAGACTAATTATGGCCTCCTCTTTTGACTCCTCCGGAACTGGAAACTCTGAAAATTCACTTTGTTGCCCCTCTGCTACCTACTACTCGATCACTGGCTCAATCTCACTGTTGAATCATCTTCCATTGGGAAATCGAACTGCCTAGATCACTGAGTATCTGCAACTGGTGTATTCTCCATCTACCCATCGAATTCTTCTTATAATATTTTGTTGGATCACCAACGGCCAAGCTCAAAACATAATCGATGGCCCAGATAATTCCCTGTCGATTCGTGTGAGTTTCTAAATGATTCTCGCCTTATCTCAATTAATATTGATTAATTAACCATATTCCCTAAGTTTAGACTTAGGAAATATTTAAAAATTGGCTAATAATCTAATTGAGACAATTCTAGGTGGACTTTCCAGAAATGATTTCTAGGTTTTGGAGATATCATGTATAATAGCTTCTCCACCAAATTTCATGCCTAGAACACATCTGATGCTACAGAAACTAACACTGGAGAGAAGACAAGTTTCAATTCCAGAGGCCGGGAAAGGGTTCCAGGAGGCCAGAGAGAGTTTCTTAGCCAATGGCAGACATGACAGCTACGGGAGCAGTTGATTCAGGTAGAGCATAGAAAGGACTGCAAAAGGGTGACGCGGGCCAACATAGAAGTTGTTTGGACGACTCACTTGGAGCTGCAGTTAGAGCCTGGATTACTAGTGGGGGTCAGGAAAATTCCTCACAATATTTTTTTCAGTAATTTCTCTGCAGAATTGTCGGTTTTCGGCATCAAGATTGTACTCAAAATTTCTCACTACTTCATAATAATAAAATCCCTCAATCGTTGCACCAATTTTCCCAAGTTGGATTTTTCCGGGGACATTTGTCGAAAAATAATTGTGTTAATTTTTTTTTGATGTGTGTGTGCTAGCATTTCTCAGTTTTCAGTGCTATTATTTTCCGCAAATTTATTTGTGAAGGTTGTAGTGTAAATTATTTGGTATTTTCCGTAGCAAATAAATTGTTAAATTAATTAACAAATAGAAAAAAAATTACAATTACTACAATAGGATTTCAGACTTGAAATTTTCACATGGTATGAGAGCGAGTCTGACAAGTGGGAAGCTCAAAGGCGGAAGAAGAGAATTTAGTTGTTCGAGGGGAGTTGCAAGCCGAAATTTTCTGGGGTTGCGCAGTGCCAAGCCAGATAGTACGAATTGTTGGGCAAGGGTTCGATTTCGAGTTGCTGAGTGGCAGAAAATCCAAATTATCCCGAATAGTGATTCCAGTAGGCAGAGGGAGAAATAACAACTCAAGTTTTCGCTGAGTAGATTCCTCATTTGGGCGTAAAGGGTTTTGCAGCAGTTTGTAGAAGCAAAATTAGCGTCGGGTGGAAGAGCGCTAAGTAGATCCGTCGTTTGGGCGTACAAGGTTTTGCAGCAGTTTGTAGAAGCAAAATCAGCGTCGAGTAGAAGAGTGCTAAGTAGATTCCTTGTTTGGGCATAAAGGGTTTTGCAGCAATTTGTAGAAGCAAAATCAGCGTCGGGTGGAAGAGAAATAGCACATGCAGAAGGAAAAATTTTCTCAGGGGATCCCGAGTTTTAGAGATCTAATTTATTTCAATTGCAGATTGGCAATAGCCGTGAGTAGATTTTCTCACTCCGGAAGGGAGTGCGAGTAGCAAATTTAGCAGCCAAGCAGAGGGAAAGAGGGAGATTTTCGACTTGATTTAGAGATGGCCAGAACTGTGCTGAGAGATCAGGATAGATTGGAGGAAGCCTCCAACTATGTCATTTCAAAGGCTAGGATGTCCTTCCTTTTGGATGAATATGACCTGAAAGCCTATGTAGAGAATGTGGTGGCAGTACCCTAGGACCCTAATCAACTCAAGGAGTACAGAAAGGAAATGGCGAAGGCAAAGCAGATGATTTTGGATGGAGTAAGAGATCATTTAGTCTCACATGTGGCAGACAAAGGTACGACCAAGGAGATGTGGGATGCTCTCTCTGAGCTATTTCAGAGATCTTCCGAGCAGCGAAAGATGTTTCTTCAGGAGAGGTTGAGGAGCATAAGGATGCAAAAGTGCGAAAGCATAGATGGCTTCCTCACCAGGATTCAGGAAGTTCGAGATCAACTTGAAGCCGTTGCGGAGGCACCCTAAGGACCCAACCCATAGAGCTTGTACGTTTGGCACTGAATAGTGTCTCAGATGACTGGTAGGTGTTTGTCCAAAGTATCTCAGGCAGAGACACATTGCCTAAATGGGATAGGATGTGGTCCGACCTACAACAGGAGGAGTTGAGGCGGTCTCTAGTAAAGAGTACAATCAGCGATAGCAGCAACAAGGGCATGAAGGGAGAGAAGGAAGAGCAAAATGTGGCCCTAGCATCAAAGGGTCCTAGTTAGGGGTAGGGGGAAAAGATGAAGAAGAAGGACTTGTCAAAGGTCGAGTGATTTAGATGTGGTAAGTTCAGTCACTGCAGTACCTAGTATCCTCTAAGAGCAAAGGAAAAGCAGGAGAAGCAGGACCAGGCAGCGACATCAACTGAGATTGATAAGTTGTCCTCTAGGCTAGAGGAAGATTTCACGATGTTTGCAGCTATACCTCCAAGAGAGAGGTGGGATGATCTAGAGCTATAATCCCAGATCAGCACAGACTTGGGCAGGATCCATTGAGGTGTCCTCCTCATGGATCATTACCTCGCTATGGGGGCACATAGCATTCAGTAGCAGGATGCATTGTTGTCAGTGATGCAGTAAAATTCTGGAATGACAGTTGCAGGCTAGTAGCAGTCAGATGTTGAGGAGCGCAGTGCAATGTTGGCAGCAGTACAGAGTGGCATAGTGCATAGTTAGCAGCAACAGATTCTTCAATACATAATGCAGTGGCTAGTAGCAATCAGGACTCAGGAGACATATGCAATAGACACAGTTGATTCAATATTTAAGATGCTTCTCAGTTGCAGTTATTGCAATTGCAGCAGCAACAGATGAGAGAGAGTTGCATTGTAGATGTAGAGTTGGCAAGCAATGTCCACAACATTAAAGTTGCGCAGTGGTTGGTGGGCAATAGTCAGACATCAACAACATGACAAAGGGTGGTACAGAGATAGGGTGTTGTTGCAGAATGTGCAGCACTAGAGAGAGAGAACACCTTCCTCGCAAAAAGGGAGTGTTAATTTTTATAGCATCAGAGGTGTTCTAGTATCAAAACTTGTTGGAGAGATTAGAACACATGAGATCTCCATAATCTAGAAATCGTTCATGGAAATTCCACTTGGAAGTGTCTCAATTATATTATTAGCCTATTTTTTAATTATTTCCTAAGTCTAAACTTAGGAAAAAGGGTTAAATAATCAAAATTAATTGAGATGAGGTGTGAATCATCTAGAAACTCAGATGGATTGATAGGGAAATAATTTGGGCCCTTGATTAAGTTTTAATCTTGGTCATTGGAGGTCCAACAAAAGATTATAAGAAGAAGCCAATGGGTAGATGAGAACACATTTGAGACACTTGTGAGAACCAAAGAGAGTTCGATCTTTTGTAAGGAACCAGAGATAGAGAGGGGCGGGACAGTGAGGACGGAGAAAGTTTTCCAGATCCGATGAAATGCATTGCAGAGAGGCAAAAAGAGCCACAATGAGGCAAACATAAGGGTTGCGCAGAAGCCTCTAGAGGCAATTCGATTTTGTTGGATAGAAGCCGAGTTTCAATTCCAGAGGTCAGGAAAGGTTCCAGTCTCCAGAACACTGGACAGAGAGTTTCTTTGCCAATGGTAGACAGGATGACTACAAGATAAGATAAGATAAGATAATTTTATTAATGTCCAACAAATGACCATAGTAGGTCAACGGGACTATCGGTTACAATGATTACATTATGCAAGTCGGTGGACCAAACGGTCCCCTTTAACATTTCTTTAAAAGCAGGAAATACATCTAAAATGTAAATGAGGTAGCAAGGAACTATCAGCTTCGAAGCAGAGCGCTGCGATAAGGCAGAGATGAAAGAGAAGAAGAAGAGGAAGAAGAGGGGGGGGGATCCCCTGACTATTCCCTACTCCTAACATCCGAGGTCGAGAGAAGAAAACTGAGGGAATCTTGTCAAAGTCTGTTGTCTTGTAGATACGCTGGACTATCAATGATGCCACCTGGAAGTTCTACGGCGCGTCCCTCGAGTGGAACTAATCCTGGGGCGCTGCTGCAGTCTGGTGGGTCGGCCCCTTCGGGACTGCACTGATCTGTTTTCGGTATCAGTGGGATGGTCCATGTTTCTTTTGGTGCCCCATGCTAAGGGTAGCGCCCTAAAGAAGTCCGTGATCTTATGCATAGTGTCTGGTCTGGTAGGAGGCTGTAGAAAACGGGCCCGAAATCTGAAAGCCTCCTGGAGGTAAAGTGCTAGGGAGAACACATCAATCCTGCATCAATCAGAGTGCGTACCACTGGTCCCAGACCAGTATCACAGTTTTAGAGAGTGTACCACTGGTCCCAGACCAGTCTCAACCGACCCGAAGTCAGCGTCATAGTATGTACCACTCTCACTAGTCCCAGACCAGTACTGCACTAACATGAAGTCAGTCTCGAAGTATGTACCACTAGTCCCAGACCAGTCTCAACCGACCTGAAGTCAGTGTCATAGTAGGTACAACTCCTACCACTGATACTAGACCAGTATCGCAGGCTCAGAGAGTGTACTACTGGTCCCAGACCAGTCTCAACCGACCCAAAGTTAGCGTCATAGTATGTACGACTCTCACTGGTCCCATACCAGTCCTGTACTAACACGAAGTTAGTCTCGGTACCATTGATCCCAAACTAGTCTCAGCTAACCCGAAGTCAACATCATAGTATGTACAACTCCTACCACTGGTCCCAGACCAGTATCGTAGGCTCAGAGAGTGTACTACTGGTCCTAGACCAGTCTCAACCAACCCGAAGCCAGCGTCATAGTATG